>PVKC010053630.1:0-10153 GCA_004027635.1 Crocidura indochinensis | reverse complement strand
AGACAAGCACCAGCTCTTCCCTGGCACAGTTATTGCTCTCCAACTGGCTCACTGGTGCCAGCTCATGATGCTAATGGACTGGGATGGATCATGCGATGCTGGCCCAAATAGCAGTCTGATTTCTGCTCAAGGGTCACCAATTGACCAAGCCACAGGGACTAGCACTCCTAGTTTCATCTCCATCTTGGGCAGTTCAAGAAAAAGAAGAAAACAGAAGATGTTGCATTGAACATTCCATAGCAAACAAGTTCTGGAAATACTGCTCTACCCACTGGGTAGAAAATGAGAAGCCTCTACTTCCCTTTTGGAATGCAAAGCAACCCTCTTGCCAGGCCAAGTTCCTGCACTGGCATTACAGTCTAAAATATGGCTCAGAGAAAGTCTGTGTAAAGTCTACGAAGGGATATGATTGGAGAGACTAAGGCACTATGGGATAGAAGCAAACTAAGATGGGAATGTGATTGGAGGGAATTAAGCCATGCTATCAATGGAGGGACTAAGACATGATGTGATTGGAACAAACTAATGTTGAGGCAATTGGTGGAAATAAGACATGATGCGATTGAAGCAAAGTCGGGCTGAACAAAAATTGTCTTAGATCATTGGGGCTTGGTGAAAAGTAAGCAGGATCTCACAGGAGGTCTAGGTCACTTCTGGAATGCATATTATTTGCCTGGAAAAGAAAATGTACAAAACTAGCCTCCCCAGGTCCCTCACCTCCAGGAGTGGCTGCTTAGAATGCCCCCTCCCTTAGAAACTCTTAGGAGCTTGTCTTAGCTGCCTACTGGTGGGGATGGGGTTTCACAGCTTAGCCCAGCTGGTCACCAGATCATGAGGACACCAAGACTCTTTAGCTCTCATTTTAAGATATGAGCGCCCTTTGGCCCTTTGAAATAAGAAAACAGTTAAATAGGCATCTGTGTTCACTTTTCATTTCACATTGTATTCAAAGTATTGCAAGACATCCGAATATGAAACTTGGGGTCATGCTAGGTCTTTCTCTCAGGGAAATTATTTTGAATGATGACTCACTCATCCTGAAGAGGTGCACATGGCCAGGAGATGCCGAACCTTTGACCCCTCCTCTCTTCATCACTTTCTTTTGCGTAACTTAATCTTCATCTCTGTCAGCTTCGATTCCATGTTTGTTTTCCACCCGACTCAGATTCTACCTACTATCTCATATCCCCTTACAGCTGTGGTCTCGTGTATATGTGAGAATAGAGAGAGGAGTTAGGACAGGTAATCCAGGAAGGCTCACATAGGATAAATACATCAAAATTCTACATAGCACTCTCCAATGTCTCCTACTCCATGCCTTTTTCATCCACCCCCTTTTCCTCCAGATCAGAAACTGGAGATAGAATCAGGGTGTTAGGGGCCGATTTTTTTCCCCCAAAGCCAGAATCCTCTGGCACTGGTTCCATCACTGGGACAATGTGCTGGTCATTTTCCAGAATCCTTTACACTGAATTTTGGCTCCTGACTCACAAAGCCTTCTCAGGCAGGAAGTCTGTATAGCAGCTGGGAATGGACAGACTCAGCATTTTCACGGATGCTTCCAGAAGGATCTTTATGTTCCTGCAGTTTGGAGCTCTGGCTCCCTTCCATTTACCCCACTCTGACTGGGCCCTCTATTAGAGCAGCTAGCTCTGGCTAGCTTGCTCCTTCCCAACAGCTTGGCTGTGCATGGGGTCCTGCTCCTCACCTCTGAAGACCCCAAATCCCTGGTGTGAGAGGTCAAGTAGCCTGAAGGTCAGCTCCTACTGTGGAGTGCAGTCGCTTCACACACTCGAACACAAACATTCCTTCTGTTTTTACCCAGACACTTGCTCCTCAGTGGTCATCTTGCCAGCAATATTAATGCCGTCAGCGCCTCCTATTACCCCCGTTACTCCCACCAGAAGGCCTTGCAGCCTGACTTCTTCTGGTAAGTCCAACCATTTCAGAAAGAAAACCACAGATGGCCAGGTGCTGAATGATCTCATTTCTGTGGGAAACCGTGTTTGTCTGGGTACAAAGAACAGAGGAAAATACTCATTCGAGGAAAAACTTCTAGGAGACCACCTTTCCTTTCAATAAAAGCTGCTGCCCTGACCCTTTAGGGTCCTGCCTCTCAAATAGACTCCCTTCTATTTGCAGGAAGCTTCTGGAAGAATGGGTAAGGGTTGCTACTGAGAATAAAACTGGAAATGTGTAGATGTGATGGTCACACCAATATGTACTGCTCTGAGTGGAGAGAACTTCTCAGGATACTTAAGGAAAAGGGGCCCTTGAAGTGAAAAGGCTTGAGGTCTTTAGAAAGGGGAGAAGGGTCAAGTCATGGGCTGCATTCTCCCAGATAATGCTGGTCAACCTGACACAGGTAGGTGAGACAGCATTAGAGCAAAATGCAAATTCAGACCTATGCATTTACATCTACTTGAAGCCATAGACATAAGCAGGATATTCTTTATAATATGCGTAAACAAAAAGATGCAGAATAGAAAAAGCAAATAGTTGTTTATCTAATGGGGATGAGAAATAAGAGATGAGAAAGAGTGGGTTGGCTGATAAGTGAATGGATGGATGATGAATGAGTGGATAATGGATGAATGATGACTAGATGGATGAGTGGATGGATGAATGATGGGTGGTTGGATGGATAGTGACTTGAAGGATAGGTGGATCTATAGAAAGATAAATAGCATGCCAACAGATGGAAACCCTATCAGGAAAACTGATAGAAATAGTTTGTGAACTGAAAACCATAATCCATTCCTTTGGATCTGCTGACTAAAAAAAAAAAAAAACCAAAGAATCAGGATAACAAAGCAATCGTGCCCTAAATAAACTGGGTGAAAACTGAGCTGACATTGCAGAGGGGACCAGATAAAATGGTTTCCTTCTTCCTTCCCTCAGCAAACTCTCAGATTGGCTGGAAGGAATGTGAACTTCCCACTCATGGGTGAGGTCCTAGACAATTTTATTTTAATCTGGAAACAAGTATCCTCATCTGACATCTGGTTTTTATGTGTGTCGGAGTTTGTGTATGTGTCTTTTTGCATTGAATCAAGGCCTGAACCGGCCACTTGAAGCTAAAGGAATTGTTTCAGGACAATGGGGTTCTAGGGAGATGATGATTTCATCTTTATTTTATATTCTGCCTAAAATGTTTCCAAATAAACATGCTGATTTTGTAAGAGCTTTGGATCCATGTAATGGCTACAGTAAGTCTTAGGACATGTTTGTTGTTTTCTGTTGCAGCATTTGGATGTGGGTTTTGTGAAGAATGATCCCTATTTGCTTGTTCAATAAAGAACAAGATGTTGAGCCATTGGCCTGACTGACCACAGCCGCTTTCTGACACCACTGCACTCTTGCCTTCGCAGGCAAGCCCTATGAGGTCAGATTCTGGCTGCTCAGCTATCTCCTTTTATTGACATGCATGGTTGGATCCAGGGTCCTGATGTCACAGAGGCAACAGGAGGTTCTACCTCCTCACAACTCTCACAGTTGCTTTCCCCCGGAGTCTCTTGCGGGCTCTTAGTTATCAGCTCTCAGTCCAGTGGTTCAGTCTACTGTGGCCACTAGTTATTAGTTCTTCCAACAACAAGGTCAGGTGGAATTGAACTGAGCTCAGAATTGTGTGGACATTCAGGATAGAAACCCTCATCATTCATGCAGCTCCTCCATCTCTGTAGATCTGACCTGATGTACCTCAACCTGCCCCTGTTTTTCTAACCCTGTGTAAGATACAGGTAAACAAATTCACTTCTCAGATGCTTCACTCCTTCCCAATGATGGAACCAAACCAGGGCAGAGTCCGTGTCTGAGGCCAGAGGGCACAATGAGAGTCATTTGATGGGAGAATTTGTGAGATTCTCAGATTTCTCACTGAGAACTGTCATTACTAGGCTCTCCCGATTACCCTCCACCCCATGAGATTAGCACACGTCCCAAGTTTCCAGAGGAAGTACAGTTGCTTCCTTCTCTACTGCATCTCCTCTTTGGGAAAGGCACAGGCCCAATTGACTTAAGACCTTCTGTGCACAGGTAAGAGGACTCCCCAAATCTATATAGAAAGTCAAATTCAACCAAATATAGTCCACATGATGCACCAAGATTTACAAAGCTTTAGTTGGAAGAGTCTTAGGGCTATATTGCTCCAGCTCCAACCCATGTCCTTCCACTTGAATCCCAACCCCCAATTTACCTCTTTAACACATATGTTTTAAGCTGTGTCATTATACATAGGTTCCTATGATGACAATAATGCTGGTTGGCTCTAGTAATATAGACATCTACAGATGTTCAATCTGTGCCACAGGCATGGCTGAGGCCACTAACCTCCATTCTCTTACTTCCAGATCGCCGCATTTGTTTCCTTCCTCTATTTCTCTACTGCTTTGGCCTTTTTAATTTCTGTAATTGGAGGCAAAAGATTTGTCTACCTTTTATACTTTCCATTTCCTTGTCATGTTATTCCACATTCCACAGATTAATGAGAACATCTAGTATTTGTCTTCCTCCTTCTGGCTTGCTTTCTTTAACATGAAATCTTCCAGCTCCATCCAGTTCACAGTTATGTGCAGGATTTCAGCCTTCCTTATGCTTTGTTATGCTTCTAGGCCACAACTTTATTATCCTTCATTATCCTTCACAAATGGTTGGACATTTGTGTTTATTCCACCTCCCTACTATTGTACTAAGTGCCGTGCTGAATGTCAGTGGAGATAAATGAATGGCTTTTTCTCTCTCTTTTTAAAATTTTGCAAAGTTATTTATAGATGGGTTTTAGGCATGCAATATTTCAGAGCCAACCACACCACTAGTGTCAACCTCCCTCTACCAATACTCCCAAGATTCCATCCCATAACATCACTACCCTGTCTTAACTTGCTATAATAACATGGACCTTTTTAAGTTTGGTTGTTAAAGTTTGGGTCTCATGGTTTAATTGTTGTTGGATCTGGCTTGGATCTTTAATTTTGCCCTTTCTTAATACCAACAATTCACCTGAGACCCCTTAGCCCTTGTCTCCCATTATTTTATATGTGTCTTTCTCCTCATCCACTCAATTTCTTTACTTCTTCTCACTATATTATGGGGTCTATGATGTTCTCTACCACAGCCTTAAATGAAGTTTTTGTGTTTTGGGGGTAGATGCCCAGAAGTGGAATTGCTGGATCATATGGAAGGGCTAGTCTTACTTTTTTGAGAGCTCTCCATCCTGTTTTCCATAGGGGTCAACCCAGACAACATCCCCAACACTAATGACTAAGATCCTTTCTTACCACATCCTCACAATACAGTTTGTTTCTAACCTCTTTTATTATGCCTCATTGGGTGAGACTCAGCTGCTAATTGTATTTCTTACCCAGTGATAGTAGGATATAGGCATACAAAAAAGGTCATGAATTTTGCCCATAGCTCTTGTTCTCTGTCTACGGGCCACCCTTATTCCTTCTTCTGCTAGATTCAGGTCACCAGTATCCCTAAAGTTCCCTAGAGGAAGCTCCCAGACACGTGGGCAATAGATAGGCTCAATGCTGAGGTCCCCAATGAGGTGGAAGGAAATTCTAGTATTGTAAGGAGGTGGGAGAAAGTGGATTCTGGGAAGAACCCAAGATCTTGTCCTGTGGGAGGTTTGTAAGCTCTTCAAGGTCAGGCTAGAGCAGCAGGGCTGGACCCCTCTTCAGCCAAGAGAGTGATGAAAACCTGTAGGCATTTCTGGACTCATTGTTGGTTTCATCATGACGTTTACCCCAGGAGAGAAAGTCCTAAACTCAGCTGGGTTTGCACCAGCAAAACGCCAGGCTGTGAGCAATGTGGCCTGGGCACTGGGGGACAGCTATACCTCCACAGATAACAGGCTGACACAACCACTGACACCATAGTCTGACTGAGACAGTGGGTCTGGTAACAGTATGATGCTGTTGGGTGAGTGTAGAGTAGATTGAAAGTTATGGGAGGAAAAGTCCTCCACTTCTGGCAGGGGATGAAACCAGAAGAGAGTGCATTGACAGACAGATGCTAAACAACCCTCCAAGTCAGTGGCAGGCAGAAAGCCCGCATGATAACAATGGCCACAGAAAGGGCTGTTCATTCAGAAACATCTCTATGAGAATATTCTTAGAAAAGTACTCCTATCCTTCACAGAGACGGGAAGTGAGCCGGAAAGGTAATGTATGCAACATTGGGCTCTAGCTGGGCTCTGGCTGGACTATGCATGAACCCTAGCAAGTGAGTTAAGTCATGGACACGTCAATGCTTCAGTATCTTTAGACTCGAGGCACCCTCCTGGATGCATTGCATATCCCCTGCAGGACAAGGAGCTCAGGCTTTGGGGGCATCCCCATTCTCCTTGCTTTCGGGCTATTTCCTACAGTTCAGTTCCCTACTGCCCTGACTAGGCATGTCCCTAGCTATAATGAATTCCACAGTATGGGTGGAGGGGAAAAAGGGGGCCTGCTGGCCTCTTTGGCCTTCTGTCCCAGTTCAGTAATGTCCCAAGGACATTTGCTTCTGAAGTTTCTTCAGTTTCTCTGAGCAGGAAAGATATTTTAGCAGTTATGGCACTTGCCTTGCATGCAACCAACCCAGGTTCAATTCTTGAAATTTCATATGATTCCTTGAACCGTACCAGGAGTGATCCCTGAGCATAGTTGAGTGTGATCCCCCAAATGCCCCAGATAAAGAATTTATTGAGATTAGGGGTTTTTTTCTATGTGCCTTGAGGCCTGGGGACTTATAGCTGGGACCTGTGAGTCACAGTCCCACACAGTGGAACCACCTCGAACCCTTTCATGCTTGGTCACTTTGGTGGGGAGAGTTCAACTCCCAGTACATTCAGCATCTCCACCACCACCAACCCCCGTCCTTGTTCTCAAAGTCCCCAGGGAACACCTCATTTTCCAACAAGCCCAATGATACCAGAACCTGCATCTCAGTGACCCAGATAGCTATTCTTGGTGCACCTGGAAAGGCCAGGAATAAGGGGGTGTTCCTGTGCCCCACTTGTAAAAAGGAAACCCTACCTAGGAGAATTTGCTGGCTTCAGGAGTGGGAGCAGCAGAAGTGCCCAGTGCCCTCCTCATAATGGCCTCATGGCTCCCATTCCCAGCTCCCTCCTCCCATCCTTCCCATCTGGGCTGTTTCATGGTCCCATATGGACTTGCTCTTCCCTCTCTTGTCTCTCCCCATGTGTCTCCCCACTTGAAGCCAGAAACTATCTCTCCAATACCTGCTGGTACCATATGGGATACTGGGGACTGACCTGGGTCATTTGTATTCAAGCAAGTACCCCCACTGCTGAACTATCTCTCTGGTTCCCCTATAGTTTTCTTTCTTTCTGAAGCAATTCTAGCAGGGCAATCTTTCTTCCAACCTTTATTCTTGAATCCTTTCTTTTATCCAGATTTCCCTACTTCTCTTGTCCTTAATGTCCATCTTCCCTCTCTCATCCTCCCTCTAAAGAAGTCACTCACAGTGTCATCATGATCCAGAACTCCTGAAGTCTTTTATCAAGTTTGGATCCAGTGAGGTGTAGAGAAGCCATGTGACAGTTGAGACAGTTAAACATCCACTGTTGTTGATAAAAATTAGAAAAATGAACATCTTCCTGCCCCTCCCTTAGATGTTGAAAAATTTTAAAGATTATATGGTCATCCTGAGGTTGCTAAGTTATTCATGGTTGGTTTTCAGTCATGCAATGCCCTATCACCAATCCCTTCACCAGTGTCACCTTCCCTCTACCAATGCTTCCTCACCCCCATTTGCCTCCCACCAGTCTACTTGTACAAGAGGCACATTTTTAAAATACAAATTTTTGCATTGTGGTTTATAGTACAGTTGTTGATACATTATGGCAAGTGATGGGAAACACCTATGGTCAAGGAAAGAGTTCAACAGGAGAAAGTGGTGGTGGACATGTTCCAAATTTAACAGAGAATTGGATTGGGTAGAAAGAAAAATACTCATTAAAAAACTATAATGGCGGGAGTCCTTAGCCAGTGAAATTTTATCAGGACTAAACCATTAGTCTTCCTTACAAACCCTTCCACAAAATTGAAGTCAGCTAAGCTTGATGGCAATTATTAAAAGGGGGGAGAAATGGAACAAGCAAAATATTTTAATTTTGATATGGAGAACATTTTAACAAAAACTTATATTGGTCCAAGATGGTATTTATTCTGGGGAAGAACTTTTCCACAATAAACTCATCAGAGGACATATTCCAAGTATTCTCAGGGCAGGGATATTTCTGAGGTCAAAACCTCATATTAAGCTAAATTATTTGCTTGGAGTTGGGCAAAATCATTCCATGGTTGAAAGTCTGTTTGTAATGATGATTCCCAGTTTTCATTACTGATATATTTATAGTTATCTTTTCTCTTCTCATGATATTTAAGATTTTATAGGAATTGGTTCAGTGTCTGTGTGTTTGGGGTGGGGTACACTCTGCAGTGCTCAAGGGCTACTCCTGGCTCTGTGTTGAGGCTATCATTCTCAGGATTCACATGGTGCCAGAGATTGAGCTTAGGTCTCCTTCATGCAAACTATACACTTGGCCCATTGCACTAGTTAATTCAGTTCTTGGCCTAAGCCTGAAAATTTGAACTAAAATGATATCCGTTGTGCATCTGTTATTCTGGAAATCAAAAGAAGTTGAAAATGTTTCTCTATGAATAAAGAATAAATGTACTTCAAAGCTGGTTGTATTCCCTGAGAAACAACCTATTTCACTCTGAAATGTTTCTAGTAAAGCAAAGTTGAATACTCTGGGTGGGATCACTTCAACAACATGAACCTTCCTTTTCAGTAGAAGAGGAAATTAGTCTCATGGGATGAAAACTGGACTCAAACCTGGGGAGTGTGTTTGCTTTCTCATGTTCTCTGGGATGCAGCCTATTGTTTTAGGCAGGTCACGTCGTCTGCATTTACATCTCTCCTTCTTTGTTTTGTTTTTCTTTTTTGAAAATCCATGTTTGCACTTTTGCAGATTTCCCTTTCCCTTCCCTCCAACCCCCAAAGCCTGAGCAACTCCCAGGGAGTTGAGTCTGGTCTTCTTTTAGTAAGATGCTCACAATTCTGAGTGTGGGTCCTTCTGGAAGTCTCTTCCCAAAGCCTAGAGTCCACATAAAGAATCTTCCCTGGCTGCCAACCCCATCCTGGAGCTGGTGCTTACACTGCAGCCCCTTCCGTGGAAGACTCATACCATTGACTGTGGGTTATTCTTGAGTGAAACTTGGATGGATGGATGGATGGATGGATGGATGGATGAATGGATGGATGGATAAAAAAAAAGGGAGGCAAAATCTCAGCTCCCAGCAGCCAGGACTGTCCCCTGCTGTCCTTTGAAGCTTCCCTTTGTGATTACCTCCTTTCTTGGAACAGAGAATCCACATTTACCTATTTCAACGCTAGAATAGAGGTGCTAGAATGATATAGTACAGTGGGAAAGGCATTTGTCTTGCACGAGGTCAACCTGAGTTCAATGCCCAGCATCCCATATGGTCCAGCATGTTAAGAGTGATTCTTGAGTGCAGAGTCAGGAGTAACCCTGAGCCCTGCTGGGTGTGGCCAAAGCAAACAATAACAACAACAACAACAAAAGCTAGAACGGAAAGTTTCCCTGACCTTGCCCCTATCTCCATGCATCAATGTCCAAGCTGAAGGGTCAAGGAGTGTCTAGGGGAAAGTTTCCCACCTAGGGTTCCTGCCCCTTACCTATGAGACACAGGAATCAGGGGAGGGGGTTTTCATAGCTCATCTTTTCCACAATATTACTGCCTCTGTACTTAAAGCCCACATTTTATGCTGAGGTTCCTTTTTCTCTCTTTCAAGGGTTTTGTATTTTCTTAAAAAGCTTCATAGGGCCTTCCCCACTTCTTATGATGTGTTTCTGTGGGCTACTAGGGCCTGGAGTGTGAAGGAGAGAGCTAGGACCTCTGCTCCCCAGTCCTCTGTGCTGCCTCCCATCTGGAATGCTCTGATTTTACATATGGATTCTAGGAACTGGAAGAGTCGAGGTTCTTGTCCTCAACAGACATCCCTAGAGGCAAACAGGGCCTCTCATTTCATCTTATTCACATAGGAACGTGCTTTGGCAAGCAGCATGTCAGCAGATGAGACACAAACTTGAGCCTTTGTGTCTGCACAGCTGGACTTG
>PVKC010053629.1:0-10087 GCA_004027635.1 Crocidura indochinensis | reverse complement strand
AGAGACCCCCCTCCATAGACACACTAGAGAGACAAGCTCAGAGATGGGGCGACCGAGAGACCCACCTACGGGGGGATTGGGACTGCGCTCGGAGGCACAGGTGGGTGCAGCGAGGCACTGGCAGAGGGAGGCGGACAAGTGGACTGACAAACGCGCTGACCCCCCCCCCCAGAGCCCCCAAGTGGGTCCCCAGGAGTGGCAGCAGACGGTGCACACACAGCCCTGGATGCACACCCCGCCAGGCCTCCACAAAGTTCCCTCTGTATGTCCTGGCGCCCTGGGCTGGCTGGGCCAGTGGCTGGAGCCCAGCGCACCGGGGCGGTGCCCAGGCCACAATTTTTTTGCCGTATCCATCCTCGCTCTCCCACCCACTCCCACGGGTGCTTGGGGTGCGGTGGTGGGGTGAAGGACACTGGAAGCTCAGTGGGCAGGGCCGCTCCAGGCCCACTGGTCCTCAAGGGGCATAAGATAAGAAGCTGTTGCCTCCAACTTCCTCTTGTGGCTACACTCCAAACCAGCTGCCCTGAGCCAGGCCTGGGTGGGTCAGGGGTGTTGTGAGGTGTTTGGGCCTGCTGGCACCCAAAGTCCTCCATCAGGACGGCTAGGAAAGTGGGAAGAGACCCTCTCACTCTTCCCCACTCCTTGAAGACCTCACACACTTCTTCCTCCTCACCTCTTCTTCTTTGCTCTGTGTCCCCCCTTTCTTCCTTCCCTGCCCTTCCTCCCCAGGCTCAGGACTGCTGATAAGGCCTCTGCAGCCAGGAATCGGCGAGCTAGTGGACAGGAGTGCCTCCTCGGAAAGGAGGGACAGCGGCGGCGGCTGCCCTGAGTCGGCCTCCCTCGGCATGGGCTTAGCCTCTGCAGTGTCCCGGCGGTGTCTGCTGCTCTGAAGGTTCGCCCGACATGGGGGCAGCCCTTTCCCAGGGTGCCCTCATTGCCATCATCTGCAACGGCCTCGTGGGCTTCTTGCTACTGCTGCTCTGGGTCATCCTCTGCTGGGCCTGCCACTCCCGCTCTGCAGACATTGACTCGCTCTCTGAATCCAGCCCCAACTCTAGCCCTGGGCCCTGCCCCGAGAAGGCGGCCCCACCCCAGAAGCCCAGCCATGAGGGCAGCTACCTGCTGCAGCCCTGAGCAGCCCTGGCTCCCTGCTCACCTGGAGTCCGGGGCCTGAGCCTGGCACAGGAGCCCAGGTTCTAGACAGCCTGGGTTCCGGGACTCAGAACCTGCCTCTCTGGAGCTGAACGTAGCAGCCCTGAATCTGGCCCGTGGCATGGTTCTGTGAGGGGCATTCATGGGCCCAGAGGATGGGCCTGGGGGGAGGGTTCTCGAGGGCCATCTGGACTCTGCTCCATCCCAAGGGCTAGGGGCCGGGTCCACCCTGTGCGAGGTTGAGCACCTCTGAAAGGCCTCCGGGGTTGGGGAAGCAAACTGGAATCCACGGCAATAATGGGCACCTCCATGGGTCCACCCCCTGTTTGTTGGGTAATAAATGGAACTGTGGCTCTACCCTGAGATCTTCTTCTTTGCACCAGTGCCCTGTAAATAGCAAAAATTGCAAGTGTGAAGCTTCCCAAAAAGTTTATTTGTGCGGTGGTGGGAGTGGGCCACTGGAGTGGAGGGCCACCTTCTCTAGAGAGGTGCTGGGACAGAGTGCAAAAGGTACATCTGTCTAAGCATGACCAGGAATGGAATCACATATTGGGGATGCAGTCAGGGTCTGGGATCCGGATAAGGGAGAGTACTCAAGAATTGGGAGGGACAGTCAGGCCTCAGGTCTTAGTCTTCACTTCTCTCACCAAGTTCAGCAGTTTGTCAAATTTTGCGATCTCCACAGCTGGGCCCTTTTGCACTTCCTGCCCCTTCTTCTCCTGGGGAGAGAGAAATAGCATTATACTTGGGGCCCTATCTTTGGTCCCCAGCATCACTTCCTGCCCAGCCTGTCCTTGTGGCACCCAGTTAGTTATATTGTATGTTTTTGAGCTTGAGACCACACCTGGCAGTGCTCAACTTATTCCTGGCTCTATGCTCAAGGGTCACTTCTGGCAGTGCCCAGGGGATTGTATGTAATATCAGGGATTGGACCCAGACGGCCATATGCACAAGTCCTTAACCCCTGTTCTATCTGCCATGCAATGTCAAGTTGAATTCTGGGTCCCTGCCTTTCCCTATCCCAGGTTCCTCATCAGGACACAGGGCCAGCAGAGGCCTGAAGCAGCTCACACTAACCCAGAACCTCAGGGGATCTTAAGATTAATGGGAGAGAAGACATATGACCTTAAGAGCTGGGCTTTTTCTCTCACCAGAAGCTCCTGGGCTGAGACCCAAAATGGAGCTGACGGGAATATTTGTAGAGGGATATGGGTGTGCATGAAGCCACAGGTGCTCTCATCACCTCCTGCCTAAAGTCTTCAGGTCAGGGTGGGAGTGAGGTCCTATTTGGGGTCAGTTGTTATGTCAGACCAAGGCGAAGCAATGAAGGAGATCCAGAAGGGCAAGATGGGGAACCCCTTCCAGGTGGTTCTGGAGGTCTTTGGGATAGACCCTCAAGAGGAGCAGACCCTGGATGTGCCCCTCAGCCCTGCCACAAGGCACTTCAGTGCTTTAGCTAGGCCTGAGAAAGAGAATTGTGGTACTAGGAAGTGCCACTCATGCCCCCTACAGCTGTTGGCACCACAGTGCCTAGCTGCCCTCCCATCAGTCCAGGCAACGGGGTGGACTGGGCTGGGCCAGGCTAGAGTTGTGGCCATTTCCTTCCTACTGTTGCTGAGCCCCTTGTGCCCAATACTCCTGGGTACTTGCCCAGCCTTGTGGGCCAAGAGCTCAACCTGAGTCTCACATACACTATGAGGTGGGGTAGAATGGGGTCAGCAGGCCCCTTAATGGTCCCTCTTGACTACTGACACCACGAAGAGCTCAGCTTTCAGCCTGGAGTAACTCCCGCACCTGCTCCCAAATCTCTCTCCCCACCACCTCAACCCAGCTCAGCACTACAGCCTTGACACAGAGCAAAGGTAACCTTCCCCTTCTCCCTAATCAATCTTCTCCTCCTCCCTCATCTCCCTTCCTCCCTCCTCTTTCCTCGTCCTTCTTTTTCTTCTTTTTGGCCCACACTCAGCACTGTTCAGGGCTTACTCCTGGCTCTGCACTCAGAACTCACTCCTGGCGGTGCTCAGAGGAACACATGAGGTGCTGGAAATCAAACCCAGGTTGGCCAAGTGCAAGGCAAATGCCCTTCCTGCTGTATTCTAGCCCCAACAAGCTCCTCTTTCTATTTTATCCATCCTCTGGGAGTGAGGGGATCTGGCTTTAATTCCCCAGAGAACTCAGGGCCCTTGCCATCCGGGAACCTGTTTCTCATCCATACTGGAGATAGGGAGACAAGAGTTCTCTGCCTCCAACAAGCTGGCCTTTAACATCAATGATGGAAAGTTCCTTGGCTCAGGATGTCTGTGGCTTCTGTGAGCCAGGCTCTGGGACAGGACTGGGAGCTGCCACTCGCAGGGAGGGGCAGGAGAGTTTGCCTGCTGCCATGCCATGGCAACTACTCAGGAACTTCCTTTATTGCCCTGGGTGCTGCCCATGTAGACGATCCCTAGGTCCCAATGTCCTACACAGAGTTGTAACTTCAGGAGATTCTGGTCTCCTGAGATTTTGCCCTCATCCATCCTGCCTACTCCGTGTTACCCCTTAATGGGGCGACCATCAGCTCTTCCACAGGGCTATCCAGCCCTGCCAGCTCGTGCCTGGGGCTCACTCCTGCCTAAATGAAGAGCAGATTTGATCTGTTCCACAAATTGTACGGCTTCCTTCCCCCTCTTTGAGACCAACTAGCTGGGCTCAGCAAAGAGCTTCAGACCACGCCCGAGTCCCCTCCTCCCCCAGCACCTCCCCACCCAGCCCACCACTGCCTCTGGGCCACAGCTGCAGGCGCTTAACAGCCTTCTGAGTATTTATAGCCAAGTCCACCCCCTCCCCCAGCTGGCTACAATTATGGGCTGGGCCAAACTCCCAGTCCCTACCGCCCAGGCCAAGGTGGGGGAGCATCAAGGGTGGCAGTGGGATGGTTAAGGCCATGGGCCCCCATCTTAGTAGGGGTGTAGTAGGCAGTTGTCAACAGTTGGGAGATACAGATCTTGCTCTAAACTGTGACCCCAATGTCTCAAATCACCACCAAGGCATAGTTTATGGTCATGGGGCAGCTAGACCCAGTCCAGGACTAATCAGATCCTGACCCGGAACTGGCAGAGAGAAAATTTCATGTTCTCCACTAGCTCCCAAATGGACAGGTCCCAAAGTCCAAGATAGGGATTTTGTTTTGTTTTCCATTATTTTTGTTTTAGGGTCACACCCCATGGTGGTCCAGGGCTATTTCAGACTTGGCCTTTGGGTGGATAGGACAGGGGAAGCACCTGGTCAGACCTAGAGGTTACTGAGCCTGCTGGGGGCCATGTGGTGGTGGGGATCAAATTGGGTGCTGTGCTCCAGCCCTTTGAGTCATCTCCCTGGCCCAAAATCTGTGCTCTTAAATCTGAACTGGGATCTCACTTTGAAGTCAGGGTTCTGGTCTCAGCAGCCTGTGTCTGGTACCCTGGAGCTCTGGGCAGGGTCTCAGGTCCTTAGCGACCCAAGTCATTGACTCCTACCAAGGAAGCATAGCTGAAAAGGAGGGCTGTCTTGCCTGCTCATCTACTTCTTTCTTTTCTGCCTCCCCAGCACACCAAGGCACTCAATGCAGATGGCAGTAGCCGCCAAAAGAGCGGTGACTGCACTTGACCCCTGCTTGGGTGACCTGATCTGCACCCAGTCAGCCAGGGATTGCTTCTCTGCACCCCAATGTCCTCAGACCCAGAGTCACCTATTCCTCCGGTGCCCCACAGGGAGCGTAGATCTCATGCCCCACAATACTTCTATATTCCGCTTATTGATTTATTTTGCCTGTAATACTTGGGGCACAATTCCCTGTTTACTTGATATTGGGGATTGAACCCTGGGGCTCCCACATTTGAAGCATGCATTCCAGTCATGTTGAGCCATTTCCCTGGCTTCCCCCTTTTAGAAAAAAAAAAATTGATTAATGGTCCACAGATGGCAGTGCTCAGGGTTTATTCTGGAATCTCCTGGTGGGGCTCAGGGGACCATATTTGGTGCCAGGGCTTAAATCATTGTCTCAGCCAAAGCTGCTGCATGCAAGGCAAGTGGCTTCCCCCTTCCCCTTTTTTGAAGGGGGGTGTGATACCCAAAAGTGCTCTGGAGCTATTCTTGGTATAGTACTTGGGGATCACTCCCAAAAGTGATCAGACAATTATTCAGTGTTGGGATTGGACTCAGGGTTTACCCATGCAAAGCCCTGTGCTCTAGTTCATTGGATCACTGCCCTCATTCCTCTGCTGTGTTGCTTATTTGGTAAAGATATCACTTGTGGGTTTTATATTTTTCAATTTTTATTTGTGTTGGTTTTGGGTCACACCCAGTGGTGCTCAAGGCATACTTCTGGGTCTGAGCTCAGCGATCACTCTTGGCAGTGCTTATATGGGATGTTGGAAATTGGACCTAGGTTGGCCTCATGCAAGGCAAGAGTCCTACCTGCTGTACTATCACTTTGGCCCCAGTGATACTACTCTTATCCTAGGGGCTTTCACACAGAAAACTGGAGGCTACTCCCTGCCTCTTCCCCATTTCCCTTATCTCCCACCATCCTGAAGACTCTCTCCTGGGGCAGCTTTGTGCCCATCCCTACCTTGGGCATCTTGCGCAAGTTGGGGGAGAGCTTGAGGCAAGTGACGTGCCCGCGGTCATCGCCCACAATGATGATGGGGTGGATTGGGTTGAACTGCACATGTGTAATCTTGTTCTTCTTTTTGGCCACCACGGGCTGGCTGCAGATGGCCTCATATTTGTTGACGGACAAGTCAAACACATGGGCCTGTGAGGAGCAAGGAGGTCAGCCCATAGGGTGGGTCCCTACCCCTCCATTTCCAGGAAGGCACACTGAAAGCCTGGCACCCTGGAGCAGGGGTGGAGGAGGGTGAAAGAAGGGGAGCTGTGTCTGTTTCTGTTATCCCGTGGTTGAGGGACTTAGAATGAATTATTTAGTAGAAAATTCAAGTCTATACATAACTGAGAATAACAGTAACCACTGTTCATTGAGCAATTAGGTTCCAGGTGCTAGTACAAGCTGGTCCTTAGTGCTATGTCCCATATATCAGGTCAGTACTGTTACTGTCCTTACTTCATAAATAAGACAAAGGCTCTTCTGACTAACTTACTAGTAAGTGGCAGAAGTAGGATTTGCCCCCATGAATATAGGCCAGTGCTTGACAGAAGTGCTCCACACATGCTTGATCTTATTTTCACTACACCATAGGTGTGAGCCAGGAATGAGTCATGCCAGGATATGTGTGATGGTATCTCCTTGCACCCACTCTTGCCCTTCCTCAGTCCATCTCCCATGGCAGCCATCACACTTCCCGACTCCCTTAGCACCATGAACAAAATCCTCATCCCTTCCCCCCAATTTTTCACTCTCCCTGTTCTCCCTGCTCTCTTCCCTTTACTTGCCAGACCCCAGCTACACTCAAGGCCTTTGTACAGACAGTTCCCTCTGGAAGTCATGCCTCCTCTTCACAAGGTTGCTTCTTCTTCATCTGCTCCCAGTTTAGATGATCCCTCTAGGACAGGGGTCTCAAACTCACAGCCCGCAGGCCGTTTGCGGCCCTCCGTACAACATTTTGTGGCCTTACCCTAGAGGAATCTTTTTTATTTTGTTTTGTTTTAGTTGTTTGGGTCACACCTTCCAATGTTCAAGGCTTACTACTGACTTTGCACTCAAGGATCACCCCGACTTTGCCTCCTGTGGCCCCCAGGTAAATTGAGTTTGAGAACCCTGCTCTAGGAGATTAGATCCTTTCATTTTACCCTCTCTTTATCTCTTTATTGTAGAATGTGAGTCCCTATGGTGGGGTGAGGGCAGATGCTGGTGTGAGGAAGATCCCCAAAAGTTCAGTATCTGGGGGCAGTCTCCCTACTGGATGGAATGAAAGGGAAGGATCCTGGGTTTGCGAGGCACCACTGATTGGATCCAGAATTTAGCTTCTGAATTTCCAGGGCCTAGATTGGAACCGAGCACCACAGTGGGGATGTTAGAACTATTACTGCTCAGCAACTAGTGGACTAACTTATGTTGGAGCTTAATCATCCCCTGGGTAGAGTCTGTTCCACTAGTACTAAAGTCCAAGCAGGAGTTGGGTTTACATTTAAGAATGTTCTCAGAGAACATGATAGTTTCTGAGCTCCCTTTATTTCTTTTTTTTTTTTTTTTTGGTTTTTGGGCCACACCCGATTATGCTTAGGGGTTACTCCTGGCTATGTGCTCAGAAGTCGCCCCTGGCAGGCACGGGGGACCATATGGGGAACCGGGGAATCGAACCGCGGTCCGTCCTAGTTAGCGCAGGCAAGGCAGGCAAGGCAGGCACCTTATATACAGCGCCACCGCCCGGCCCCCTCCCTTTATTTCTTATTAAAATTTCTCCCTCCCAAAGGTCCCTCACTCCCCGGAATTCTTCTCCTTCAACACCAATTGCTCCACTTGTTTCTCCATGCCCAATGGGAGGAGACCTCTTGGAATGAGCTCTGGACAGCCTGGCCCTGAAGAACAGACTGTCCCTCCTCTTCCCTTAACTGAGCACAGGGTGAGCGCCCCAGGATGAGCCATCTTAATCCTCTCTCAGTTGGGTCAGGCAGAGGACACTCACTTTCCCATTGGTGGTGACGGCTGCAAACACTGTGGAAGAGTAGGGGGCCCAGGCCACGTCCCCCACAGCAGCGGTGAGGTCATAAATGAACATTGGGGTCCTGCAGGGATGGCAAGGACAGAATTCATGGCACCAAGGACACTCTGTGCCTGAGCCCCAGAGCCCAGCCCAGGGCAGGCCCCTCACTTGACTGTGTGGTCCCAGATCTTCACAGTCCAGTCAGAGCTGCAGGACAAGAAGACCTTGGTGTGGTATGGATTCCAGCTCAGGGCGTCCACTGCCATGTTGTGGGCATCAAAGATGTCCAGGTACTCACTGGAGTAGGATTTCGAGCACTAGAAGGATAGAGGGAGGACTGGGTTAGGGTTGGGAATGGCCCCAGAGGTCCCACTTCTCCAGGGTAGAGGCCCAGAACATCAGAACCTAAGATTGCTCTGCTGTTCTCTCACTCTCCTGGCTGTATTCCCTGACCTCAGCACAAGGTAGAGTGATCCATCCATTGCTGCAGCCAATCTGATGGCTATTAGACTCATGGGCCCGAAGCCTTCCGGAAGGGTGAGGGAAAGTGCTGGGTCTGCATAGGGGCCTGAACCCCCAGCATAGGGCGGGGGGAACAAACTTTGGCAGAATTAATTGGTCTGGGATGAGTTAAGTACAGTGTGATCCGCTCAGTCTATAATCAGGGACTGGAGTGGATATAGTGGGTAAGGTTTTGCCTTGCACACAGATTCAATCCCGGGCACCCATAATGGTCTCCTGAGCCAGCCAGGAGTAATTCCTCAGGGAAGAGCTAGGAATAAGCCCAGAGAATCACCAGGTGATACTTGAAACAAACAAAAACCTCATCAATTCCACATCCAGGTCAAGGTGTATGGACAGACAAATAGAACACCAGATCAAACCGCAGCCCATAGACAGAATCTTGGGAACAGGGGCATAATCCCACCATGGAAGCAGGTGCAGAGCCGTCTATAGAGCCCCCCTCCTGATCTCCCACCATGGGGTTCTAAGATCAGACTAGCCCTTCTTCCTTCGTCTTCACAGCTGTCTCTAGGGTAGTGGAGCTGAATTTTGCATTCCATCCAGGCCTGCCTGGGCCTCTGGGGCTCCTGGAAGGCTGTCTGTAATTAACATTCTGAGCCTAAGAAAAGCTGCCGCAGAGCTATTTCTGGAAGGACAGCAGTTGGGAAGGACGTTCACCTACTGACACTGCGACCTGGCAAACTGGACAGGAGGCTCCTTCCTACCAGATGGGAGGCACTGGGCAGTTAGAGAGCAATTTTCTTGTGACATGGCCTTCAAACATCAGTTGAAGTTGAAGTCATCTCACGAACTATTCCCAGAATGTTCTCTTTTCAGCACCCCTAACTCCCACATCTCTCTATGCCCTGGGAGGAAGTGAGAGGCCCTGAGAGAAGGATACTGAATAGGCTTAAGATGGCCCTCTGCATTCTTTTTTTTTTTGGGGGGGGGGAGGGTTGGTCACACTCGGCAGTGCCCAGGGTTTACTCCTGACTCTGGGCTCAAAAATTGTATCCTCAGGGGGCCGAGGATTGAATCTGGGTCTGTCCTGGGTTGGTCACATGCAGAATAAATGCCCTACTGCTGTACTATCGCTCCAACCTCTGTCCTCTGCATTCTTTCTTTCTTTCTTTCTTTTTTTTTTTTGAGGGCCACAACTATCTATGCTCAGAAGTTATCTTGCCTCTGTATTCAGGGATTACTTCTGGAAGTGCTCAGGAGACCTCTGGGATCGAGCCCAGGTTGGACACATGTAAAGCAAACACCCTACCTGCTATACTATCTATCGTGTTGGCCCCAGTTCTCTGTATTCTTCATCGTTTTTCCTTTATTCAGCCCCTTTCCCTGCTCCCCAGACTGGTCTAGAAATGAATTCTCTAGAACTGAGAAATAGTCCAGGGGTTCAGGTTCTTGCACAAGATCACAGCAGGACAGTCCCTGACACCACAGAATCTGAGCACTACCAGGAGTGATCTCTGGACACAGAGCTAGGAGTAAATCCTGAGCATAGTTGGGTGTGGTCGAGAGGAGGCAGTTGGGACAGAGAGAGGAGGAGGCAGGGAAGTAATGTAGGGATCTGTGGGGGACTGTAGGGGGCCAGTTGGGGACAGTATGAGGGCAACAGGGTGCAGTGGCAGATGGGTGGGAAGCAAAGTGGGGTCAGTAGGGGGCAGTGTGGGGGTCAGTAGGGTTGTCAGAACGCAAAGTCCCTTACCTTATAGATTTTTCCCTCCTCGGTGCCTACTAGGAACAGGTAGTCGATCACTCTATGGAAGTCAAAGGCAGTGCCACAGGCTGGGGAGAAGAGGACA
>PVKC010053628.1:0-10100 GCA_004027635.1 Crocidura indochinensis | reverse complement strand
GTCCACAGATTGGGTTAGATTTTAGCTGTAACTGTAGAGCCTGCTAGAGTTTGTTCTGAGTCTCCCTCAGCCTGGCTACATTTCTGGTGACCTTGGGAGAGTGTTGGGTGGGGCTGTAAACAGGCCTGCGGAAGGGGATCAGAATTCAGGGCCTGGCATATAGCAGTCCTCCCAGGTCCATGTGCATTTCTTGGTGGCTGTCAGCCCATTGGTTGAGAGGAAAGCCAGGACAGAAGTGAGAGCTCAGTTCTGGTCTTGAGGTAGAAGAGAGGGTTAGATCTAGCTCTCTAGAGCTGTGCTCTATTTCCCCCTGCACCCAGCTCCTTCAAAACCTGGAGATGATCCTGTGCTGGGCCCTCAAGAGTTGGGATCTGTATAGAGAGATGCTTCCGGAAGGGGGTGCCCGTCACATGATGGTAACTGGGGACAGTTGGTCACAAGGAGGGAGGGAGTTGGACAGAACTGAGAACTCTGGGTCTTGGTAACTGGAATTATGGAGCAGGTTGGAAAGGCAAAGGAAAAGACAGGTGTTCTCTTGTAACTCTGAAGCAGCAGAAGCAAAATAAGCTCAAGGTAGACTGTTCTGAGTATTCTAAGGCTCTGGCTGTGGTAAGTGAAGGGATGGTGGGGCCGGGCGGTGGCGCTGGAGGTAAGGTGCCTGCCTTGCCTGCACTAGCCTAGGATGGACCTCGGTTCGATCCCCCGGTTTCTCATATGGTCCCCCAAGCCAGGAGCGACTTCTGAGCGCATAGCCAGGAGTAACCCCTGAGCGTCACCGGGTGTGGCCCAAAAAACCAAACCAAAACAAAAAAAAAGTGAAGGGATTGTGTGGTACCTGGATTTAACAACGCTTTATCAGTCTATGGCCTCATCTCACTTTCTTGGTAGAAGTGAGACCAGATATTATTTTATGAATAAAATGAGGGTCAATGCACCGATTGCGTGTCATGTTCTACTGACAAAGTCTCCAGCATTTTCTTTCTTTCTTTTTTGTTTTCGGTTTTGTTTGTTTTGGGGTCACACTCGGCAGCACTCAGGGGTTAGTTACTCCTGGCTCTACGCTTAGAAGTCACTCCTGGCAGGCTCAGGGGACCATATGGGATGCTGGGATTTGAACCACTGTCCTTCTGCATGCAAGGCCAACGCCCTACCTCCATCCAGCATTTTCTTAAACTGAGCTGGTCCTCAGAGCGGCCCACAAAGACCTGCACGAAGCTCACTGTTCCTATGTGCCCCTCCTGGGTCTGGATTGTAGTGACTATGGGGAGCCAGGTTGTCTTCCTCTGAGGACAGTTCTCTAGCCCCAGGAGCTGGAAGCATATAAGCTAGGAGTGAGTCCTCACAGCCTCTCCCTATGGTGGAAAGAAAGTGCTCATATGACAGGACTCTCCTGCAAGGGCTTAAAAAAGGGAACTCTGGGGATAGGGCTCACTGTGCCCCCCAAAACCATGGTATTGAGGCTCCACCCTGCTCCATCTGAACACCAGGGCTCTGTGAGCACCTGGCAGAAGAAGGATAAGGTTGCTCTGTGGAGCCGAGAAGCTGGAGCAGGAGAGTCTTGCTGCCTCCTCAGTGCACCACAGACTTTCCCATGAAAACCCAGAGAAGACATGGCCTGTGATGCTTTTTGTGAGGAGATTTCTTTTGTTTGTTTACTTTTTGGGCCACACCCAGCCGCACTCTGGGGTTACTCCCGGCTCTGCGCTCAGAAATCACTCCTGGCAGGCTCAGGGGACCATATGGGATACTGGGAATTGAACCATGTCCATTTTGGGTTGGCCACATGCCTTACCTTTGTGCTATCTTTTTGGCTCCTGGTGAGGAGCTTGACTTTGTTGGTTTTGTTTTTGGCCACACCTGGTTATGCTCAGGTCTTGGCCTTGCACTCAGGGATCACTCCTGGTAGACCTTGGGACACCATATGCAGTGCTGGCGATCAAACCCTGGTTGCCCCCTTGCACTCTATTTACTGTGCTAACTCTCTGGCCCCAACCCCTTTGGCTTGAGTTTGAATTGATCCTCAGCCACCACAGGTGGCCATGCTTGGTGCCTTCTTGTCCTGCATCCCAAACCCCTCTCAGCAAACCCTTCCTCACCAGATGGCCTCCCCTTGAGCCTAGAGGACAGGTGAGACTGTGTGTGTGTGTGTGTGTGGGGGGCTATTCTATGCCTATCCCTGGAGGGCTGAAGGGATGGATGATGGCAGCTGAGGCGTGAGCTATGAGGTGCGGCTCTGGGCATGTGCCAATATCCCTGACATTGTGCATACAGGTTGTTGGTTGTGAACAGCTCCTGGGGGCCCACTTGCCCTCTCCCTGTCTCTGCATGCTGGGGAGACACCCGAGCACGGGAACCCCAGTTGATGTGGTCCTGGAGGGGTCTTCAGGGAGCCTCTGCAGGCCTCTCTCAGTCCCTCCTCCCCAAGCATCCACGAAGTCTCCTGCTTCTCACATTCTCTGTGTCTGGCCGCTGCTCTTCTCTTCTGTCTGGGGGGGCCCGAGGTGTTTTTCAGAGCAGGTGACATGTTTGGGGCAGTGCCAGTGCCCCACAGGCCTCCACAGCAGCTGTCACCTAATTGCCTGATTAACTCAGTGATTAACCCACTAATTGGGCCCTCAGCTTCAAATCCCCAATAACAAGGAGCTTCTGTGAAAAGTCTCAAAGCTAGTTCTGGAGCGAGTGAAAGTGAGTGTGAGGCCAAGATTCTCGGAGATACAGACCCCCACCTCCATCCCATGCTCTCCTCCCCTGTTCACAGTGAAATCAGTATAGTGGCAGCTCCCAAAGGCGGGTCACTGACACACCGACCACCATCCTGGCCACTGATGAGTGGCAGACATGGCAGTGCGTCCACACTACCATCTGCCACGTTAGATTCGGAGATGGTGCCCTTTCCTCTGATATCTCAGTGTACTTCCTTCCCAGAGGGAGGCACATAAACCTCTGTTGAACCACTGAAAATGGGAAGTACAGACCTTATATACAACCCTCCATCTTTGGCATCACATGGTTCCCTGAGCACCACTGGGTGACCCTAGAGACCCCAGCACTGCAGGTCCTAGCCCTGAGCTGGGGCTTGCTGAGTGTCACCAGGAGAGACTCTTGACCTCTTAAAAGCCACTTAGAGGTCATCGTAGAACTTCTCATGTCCAGCAGGGGGGCCTTGGGACAACCTGTCCCAGTGTTAATCTTCCATTAAAACAGGGTGGGAATATAATAAGTCCCTACAGGCCAGTACTTATAGAGTGAACCCACCCTGACCTCATTCTGGGAGGCACTGTAGGTGATTGTGAGTCACTTTGAGAATTCCTTATTGAAGAAGTCTGAGGGAAGCAGATGAAGCCTCTCCCCTCACCTGTACCCTGCACTTCCCAGTACCCCTGTATCTCTCCCCAACATTCCATACACTCTCATTTCATTCTGAAATCCCTGTACTCTTTTGCTCCTCTGTAGCCCCTGCATCCCTGCACCCCCACATTCTCCTGTGCCCCTGTACTCTTCTGCATCCCTGCACCTGATAGCCTAGGTTGTAGCTGAAGGGACCAGTGCCACCAGTGCTTCTCTCCCTGTGGGACCTTCCCCACATACACAGTGTCTTGTGGATTCAAGGATGGCTCTAGCCCTTCTTCCTATTTGGAGCTGTGACTCCAGCAGACCTGCATGTCAGACTTGTAGTGTGGTACAGGCAGATAGGGGCTGCACAGGCAACTATTCTCTCTAGCAGTGGTCTTCACTGTTTTGGTGCTGAGCCCTCTGGGGTCTCAAGCAGCTTGTTCTGGGGAGCCCTTGTTGGCCCTGGTTTTTGCTCATAGAATCCTGGCAGTTAACATGCAATGAAGGTGATAATCTGGAAGACAAGAACTCACCCAACAGGGCTGCCATGGGAGTCAATCTCATTCAGATGGCTCTTGAAATACATGCATGGATGTCTCTGGCTCCTTCCCATTACTTACACGAGGTGAATACTTTCATGAATATTTTTGCAAGGAGAGGCAGTCATTCTGAGACGAACTGTTTGGAGTCCGTCTTCCATGGCCCAGGGTAAGGGTGAGGGTCTGGGAGGTCTCTCCTCTCTCTTCCTGAGCCCTCGCCCTGCTTTCCCCCCAGCTGCCCCACCCCAGGATGCACAGGCTCAGGACACATCCAGGGCAAGTACTCCAGGCACCGAAGGTAAGGAGCCAGTAGGCCTGTCGGTACTGCCTGGGAAGGTGCTGTGTGCTGTGGGCACTTTTCTGCCATCCTGGGTCTGGGCATAGAGCCATGGGGGATTAGGGCATTTCAGAGAAGCCAGATATGATTTAAAGAGTCGTCAGGGACATTTCGCATCATCTTGTTCAGTTTTTTTTAATTTTTATTATTTTTTATTTTTGGGTCACGCCCGGCAGTACTCAGGGGCTACTCCTGGCTCCATGCTCAGAAATTGCTCCTGGCAGGCACGGGGGACCATATTGGGGCACCAGGATTCGAACCGATGACCTTTTGCATGAAAGGCAAACACTTTACCTCCATGCTATCTCCAGGACCCCTTGTTCAGTTTTTGGATCACGCTCACTGGGTATCAGAATCTGATCTTGGTTGTGTTGTTGTTCAGGGGCTGCTCTTGGGGGTCTCTGGGGGCCTATCTGGTGCCAGAGTTTGAACCCAGGCCTCCTTGTATGCATGCAGATTCTACTCTCAGCGCCTGTGAGTCCTTTCCCTGACCTTACAGAAAAATAAAGAAGTCACACACTAGCCTCCCATTCCTGAGTTGGGGAGTCTAGCTGAGATGCCAAGAGAACTTCAGGACAGCCGGGGGGTTGCTGCCGAGGGGAAGGAAGGGTGGCAGGGTCCGAGGAGGTGCTGAAGGAGAGCCCGCTTGGTCTCCTGCTGCCCAGTCTGCAGAGTTGCCCCCTGGCCAAGAAGAGAAACATGGAGGGTGCGGAGACGGAGCACCTGGTGTGCAAGCGGAAGTCACTGCCCCTGAAGCTGGCGTTGGACGAGGGCTGTGGCCTGGAGAGCGAGGGCAGTGAGGACGCCGGAGTGAAGGACGCCTCTGTCTCGGATGAATCGGAAGGAACTCTGGAGGAGGACGAAGCCGAGATGTCAGGACAGGAGGACATTCATCGCTCGGAGCCAGCTGAAGGTGCTTTGTTGCTCATTCTCCCCGAATAAAGGCATTTAGTGTGGCCCTGAGAATTGCAGCCTGTGAGCGGGAGGGGCCCCTCCATGCCAGTGAAAGGGCCTCGAGATTCCCTTCCTGAGAACAAGAGTGGTCTTGTCCCCATGTGTTGAGCTTTCCTGGAGAGGGGCCCGCACAGGGAGTGGGGCCCTTGGGTGCGTATGTGAACTGCGGGGTTGTGATTGCGACTGTGTTTGTAGGCAGGGGAGAGATGGGGGTGAATGTGGGGGACACAGAGAGGCACCACATAGCTGACCCTGAGTTTCAGCTACTTAGAAACAGGGTGAGGAAGCAGGTGACTGACAACCCTGCAAGCTGGGAGCGAGTTGGGGTTCACTCTTCAGCAGCTGCCCTGGACTCTGCTGTGAGAATGCCACAGAGCCCAGAGGCTGAGACTTCGGGCAAGTGCTGGGACTCAGGATTTAGCTCTCCAGTTCCCACCTGGCCTGATATCTTTGGGACTGAAAGAACATGAGATGCATTTTTGTTCTGTTTTGGCGTCAGTCCATAGAGAGTGCTCACACCTGCCTCCTGGCCCTGCTGTACCCCAAAACCCATGCAGAACCTTCCAGATTGCAACAGGCAAGGGTTTTCGTTGGCATCTTACGGAGGAGTGGGCATCCTGGGGAGAATCCGCATGTGGCGAGTGCCCACGCATCTTAGTCACGGCAGCTAAAAGACTTAAATTTGGGTCTTTTAAAAATACAATTACGTCTCAGTTGTGAAACGCTTTTTGCAATCATTGGCTGCATTCTCCCAATTCTGTTCCATGTGATGTAAGCTCACCTGAACTGAGACCGTGCACACACCAGGTAGGGCTGTCCCCGTGGAAGGTCAGAGTGACCCCAACTCTTGAGTAAGGAAGCCTAGAATCAGGTCTCGGGGGATCTCATTTCCCAGGGTTCCTGCTGTGAGGGTGCATAGAGGCAGGGTGGGCACCTTCTCCCTTGCCCAGGTGCTTTTCCCACACTGTGTTTCTGGTTCTGTTCAGGAAGGAACCCTGCCAGGTGCCACTCTGCATCCACCCCCCTCAGCAGCCGTGGCTGTGCAGGCTCCTCCGAGGGCAGCTACAGCAGCTACCAGGAAATCGTCGCCGCTTCTCTCTTGAACCTGGGCCAGATCGCCAAGGAGACCTTGATCCGGGAGGACTCAGGCCAGGCCTCCAAGCAGGGCCCTGGCATTGTGCACCTGGTACAGGAGGAGGCTGAGGAAGGGACCAGCAGTGATGAAGGTGAGAAGGAGGTCTTCATCCAGCCCGAGGATGCCGAGGAGGTCATCGAGGTCACCAGCGAACGCTCACAGGACCTGTGTCCCCAGTCCGTGAAAGGAGTGGCTAGGGAGGAATCCAACAAGCAGAAGGTCACTCTGGGCCAGGAGGAGGATGAAGAGGAAGAGGAGGAGGAGGAGGAAGAAGAAGAGGAAGAAGAGGAGGAAGAGGAAGATGAGGACGATGAGGAGGAGGACGACGACGACGAAGACGATGATGAGGAGACTGACCCTGATGTGATCTGCCAGGAGGACATACCCAACACCTGCGCCCCGAAGCGCCCTGCATCCCGCTGTGCTGTACTGCCCAGCCCCAAGCCCGAGTACTCTGTCATCGTGGAGGTGCACTCTGACGATGGCAAGGATGAGGACGCAGGTTCCCAGAAATCAACCGTGACCGACGAGTCGGACATGTATGACATGTTGACACGTGGGAACCTGGGCCTTCTGGAGCAGGCCATTGCCCTGAAGGCTGAGCAGGTGCACATCTGTGAGCCTGGCTGTCCACCCGCCGAGCAGGGCCACACCGGGGAGCCAGGAAAGGGGGCACGGCCGCAGGACTCCGCTCGGAAAAATTATTGCAGCAAAGGTAGGTGGGGCTGGGATTTCCAGCACCTAGAGAATGACGGGGGGTGGTGGTGGTGGTCATAGGGGGGCATTCATGACTGTAGGTTCATAAGGGAGGGTAGGAAGGAGGGATCCAACTCTTGGCTCAGTGGAATGATTCCTTGGGTCCAGAGCGATCACCTGGGGAACAGAAAGAGGAAGCTCGAGGGAGCTGAAGCTTGATGGCCTCTGTAGGTAGATAGGTTGGGACATTCGTTCCTGTGATGGACTCTGGCAGTTGCAGAGACATGGATGGGGAAATTGTCTGGGCTTGGAGGACAGCTGTCAAGGGGTACCCTTTCAGGGCAGTGCTGTTTGGGGGTGTCAGAGTCAGGTCTCTAGAGACGCAGACACAGGAAACACAGGTGAAGGAACCTTGAATGCCAGGTCAGGTCAGACAAACTGGGAAGTGTCAATCTTCATAACACATGAGCCTACACAACCAAGTGATAGTCCTGGAGTAGGTTGCTGAGCTGAATGGAGTTGACAGTGCCTGGCTATCCTGAGTTGAGGGCTTGAGGGCTGTGCTCCAGGATTCTGGGGTCTCCAGAGACACAGGGAGAGGATCTGGGAAACCATCTTTTAGGCCCTTCCTTCTTAGGAAGGACTGGAGGTTCTAGGGAACCCCAAGGGACTTCCTGGGATGGAGCTGGAAAGTGGGGCTTTGAGAAGCCCAGAAGGATTCCAGGGCTTGGATTCTGCCTAGCATTCCATAGCGTGACCTGAGCTGATTTTGTACCTGCCTCTGTGAGACTTACGTAGGCAGCAACTTCATCACAAACTTCCCTGGGCAGAGACAGTGCAGAGAACTCCTTGCCAGGGGAGATGAAGTGGGAAGAGCCATGCTGCTGGGTCTTGCATACATAACACAGTGGTTCCTGCACTCTGGAAGACCACCAGAATTGACACAGAGTTGGTGCATTGCGAGTTCCCTGGTTGTCTGCTGTCTAACGCCTGGTGGCAGTTTGGCCACCATCATCCTGGACGGCAGGGACACACACCTGACCACACCTTACCTCCCCCCCCCCAACTCCATGTCTCCTATGTTTAGATCCCTCCAGAACGGAGAAGCGTGAGATCAAGTGCCCAACTCCAGGCTGCGACGGCACAGGCCACGTGACAGGGCTGTACCCCCACCACCGCAGCTTGTCAGGCTGCCCCCACAAGGACAGGATCCCCCCTGAGAGTGAGTGTGGGGCCAGATGGTGTGGGGACGAATCCATATCTGCAGAACTGGCAGCCCCAAGCCCTGCCCAGATGCCCAGCTGCCCAGTCTGGGCTCCATGAGGTCAGGGTACAGAGGGGGCCCGTTACTCACTTGGAGATCCCAACCTGATTGGTATTTTCCATTTGGGAAAGTGCAGATGGGGAAGGGGAAGGCAAGGGGACCAGGCTGTGTCCCTGGACAGCCCAGGCTGAATGTCCCTGCAATGAGTGTCCCTGTTCTGAGGCGCTAATCAAAACAGGGACAGGCTAAAAGCACAGTGACTCATCATGATGGGGCATGGTCTTGGGTTCTGGAGATGCTCCAGGCTGCCCATGTTCACCCACTCTCTGAAAGGACCACCCCCTCTGGAGATGCCCATAACCTCTCCAAAGGTGCCATTGGCCTCATCTTCTGCAGATGCCCCAAAGCCCATCATCTCACAGGCATCGCTCTCTGTGACAGGCTACCCCCACCCCACCCTCTGTGAGTCTCCCCAGCTCCTGAGCTTGCTCACTGCTTCTCTCTCACAGTACTGGCCATGCATGAGAACGTGCTGAAGTGCCCCACGCCCGGCTGCACGGGGCAGGGCCATGTGAACAGCAACCGCAACACACACAGAAGGTACTGGGCTGGGTCGGTGCCAGGGGCCCAATGGGGCAGCAGAGGGGTGTGGTGGAGCCCTGCCTGGGACAGCTGAGGCTTGATGTGTCCCTAGATTATGTCTAGTGTCCTTGATTGTAGCTGACCAAAGACGCTGCTGTACTGGGACTGAAGGCATATGGGGCACAGATGGAGGGGTGTTCTAGTGTCCATGCCCACTGGCTTCCTTGCAGCACCACAGAGCT
This sequence comes from Crocidura indochinensis, assembly GCA_004027635.1. Classification (NCBI taxonomy): domain Eukaryota; kingdom Metazoa; phylum Chordata; class Mammalia; order Eulipotyphla; family Soricidae; genus Crocidura; species Crocidura indochinensis. Next base: position 1,018 of record PVKC010053628.1, on the reverse strand, counting down.
GGTTCTCTTTTACAGAAGGGCCCTTACATGCCAGGATGAGCTCTGGACAGCTTTAGGGCCACAAGTCAGACTGTAGTAGCCAAGAGAGGGTAGAAGTTTTCTGAGGTTCCTTCTAGGATGAGGACATTCCCAAGCATGACTGATGGGGTCAGCCCCGATCAGGTTCTTCTCTAAGGGGACAAAGCGGCTCCCAGTTGTTGAGGTCAAGGGCATTTGGGGAGAGTTCCTGTACCCCAAGTGCCACACCGGGGGTCAGGCTTAGTATTAAGTTATATTCTGGGCCTTCATTAGGCAGCTGATAAAATGTGAGTTAGGGACAGACTGAGTCCTGGGTGGGAATAAGAGAAGGGAAGGAGGGGAGTGGACAAGGGTGATGGGGGAGGAAGATAGTGGGAAGGGTGGCAAGGGAGAGGAGGAGAGGAGAAGAGAAGAAGAGCAGGGAAAAGAGAGGGAGGGGATAATGAGGGAAATGAGGAGGTGTTGAGGAGAGGTGAGGAGGAGGAGAGAAGGGAAAAGATGAATAAGGAGAGGAGAGGAGGAAGGAGAATGAGGGAGGAGTAGAAAGGACTGGGAAGGGAGATGAAGGAGGAAGGGATGGTAAGAAGTGGAGGAGGGATAAAGGGGAGAAAATGGAGGAAAAGTATGCAATTCCCCAGACCTTCCTGAGGTCACCTCTGCCCAGAGCTCTGAAGACCTCTATCCTGTTTTTTATTTATTTATGTATTTATTTTTTGGGTCACACCCAGCTCTGCTCAGGGGTTACTCCTGGCTTGCACTCAGAAATAGCTCCTGGTGGGGCCGGAGAGATAGCATGAAGAGGGTAAGGCATTTGCCTTTCATGCAGGATGATGGTTTGAATCCTGGCATCCCATGTGGTCCCCTGTGCCTGCCAGGGGCAATTTCTGAGCATAGAGCCAGGAGTAACCCCTGAGCACTATTGGGTGTGACCCAAAAACCAAAAATAAATAAATAAATAAATAAATAAATAAATAAATAAATAAAACTAGCTCCTACAGGC
>PVKC010053627.1:0-10099 GCA_004027635.1 Crocidura indochinensis | reverse complement strand
TTTGTGTGTGTGTTGATGTATGTGTGTGTGGTAACATGCGGGGAAGAACACTGCCTGCACAATTCCTGGACAGCGGGAGCAGTCTGTGGGACTGTGCATTTGGAGGCAGGGACAGGGGAGCTGGTAGGTTCTCAGGGCTGACATCGACTCTGTGCTCAGAGATCACACTCGGGCTCAGGGGACCATATTCCCATTCCCATTTTTCTCACTGGAGATTGAACCCAGGTCAGCCTTCTGCAAAGCAAGTGCTCTTTGTTGTACTTCAGCTCCAGCCCTTCACAGAGTATTTTTGGTTTTGTTTTTTAAGCCATGCCCAGTGATGCATAGGTATGGGGTTATTCCTGGCTCTGCACTCAGGAATTATTCTTGGCTGTGCACAGACAACTTTTTGGGATGCTGGGGTTCAAACCTGGGTTGGTCAAGCATAAGGCAAGTACCCTCCTCATTGTACTATCTCTCTGGCACCTCCATGGAGTACTTTTATGATCACTCATGATGCTCAGCTTCCTCATGTTCTAGAAAAGTCGTGCTTTTTCTTTTATCTTGTTTGTAAAGTTTTGTCTTCTGTTCTGTCCCTCCAACTTATCAAAGCAGCCTCCTGAGATAGAGAATATACTCTGAAGTCATTGGCCCAGTGGACAGTAAGGTCAGGCACTCTGACTCCTTGTATTAGCAAACATGGTGATGGATTTGACAGAATAGTTGAGACCAACTGAAAACCCCCCTTCTCTGCCATTATGCAAGATGCAAAAACAGAATTCTAGTTCCCGATTTGGGCTAGAGAGATAGCATGCAGGGAGATAGCACCAGAGAGATAGCACAACACATTCAATACCTTGAATCAGCAGCTGACCCTGGTTCAATCCCCGACACCCCATATGGTTCCCTGTGTCCATCAGGAGGGACCCCTGAGTGCAGAGCCAGGAGTAACTCCTGAGAACCAAAGGATATGGTTCCTAAAGCAAAAACGGGGGTTGGAAAATGAAGTTTCTGGATCTGATGGAAATGTTCCCCATCCCATTCTTACCAATTAAAGGTAGAAATGTCCTGATGGCAGCTTCGATGCACTCGAGTCGCTGATAAGCATGAACCCCTAGGCCACGCTTCCCTTTCTGGTGAACATGCTTCAGTGGATACTTGACAGACCACCACAGTCCAATGATTAGAAATAAGCTTCCAGGGAGCGCATGGCCCTCGAAGTTTGCCATCAGATTCAGACACCTGGGAGACAGGAGATGGTGGTGAGATGGCTGAAGGGAGGGACAAAGACAGAGATAAAGGGGACACCCGTTCCTGATAGGGGAGATTCCAGACTGCAGGCATAGAGAGCAGGATTCAGTCATCCATGGGAGAATGTGGGCCTCATGTCAGCAGAATCCCTCTAGCCCCGGGATTGTAGAACTGGGTAAAATGGGAAGACCTTATGAATATAGGTATATTAGATTAGAACAACGTTCCTCACTTCTGTACTTCCAAGGAAATAGTGACTAGAATACAAAGTCTACCCACGGAATAAGAAACTGTTCACCCAACACCCATCAGATAAGGGGTTAATATTTAAGATATATTGGCACTGATAGAACTTAATAAGAAAAAATATCTAACCCCATCAAAAAATGGGGAGAAGAAATGAACAGACACTTTTTCAAAGAAGAAATATAGGTGGCCAAAAGGCACATGAAAAAATGCTCCACACCACTAATCATCAGGGAGATACAAATCAAAACAATGAGATATCATTTTACACCACAGAGACTAGCACACATCACAAAGAATATGAGCAATTAGTGCCAATGCAGATGCGAGGAGACAGGGACTTATGTTCACTGCTCGTGGGAATGTAAACTGGTTCAGCCTTTTAGGAGAGCAATATTCCTCAAAAAACTAGAAATTGAATTTCCATATGATCCAGCACTCCAGGCATACCTTATGAACCCCAAAATACTCTGCAGTAAAGCCCTTTGCATTCCTATGTTCATTGCAGTACTATTTACAATAGCCAGAATCTGGAAACCTAGGTGCCCAAGAACAGATGAGTGGCTAAAGGAACATCTACTATGAAGCCATTAGGAAAAATTAAATTTGCTTATACATGAATGGGCACGGAGATTATTATGCTGAGTGAAATGAGTTAGAGGGAAAGGGAGAGACATAGAATAATCTCACTCGTTTGTGGGACATAAGAAAAATGAAAGATAGTATGGTAATAACATCCAGAGACAATAGAGATGAGGGTCAAGAGGACCAGTCCATGGTAGGACGCTTGCCACAAATAGTGCAGTTAGGGTAGAGAGGGACTACTGTGACAACAAAAGTTGGAACCGATCATTCTGGACAAATATGGGTTGCTAAAAGGGGATAAAGTAATATGCATGATACATATACCTTCATTAACAGTAGTGCAAACCGGGGGCTGGGTGGTGGCGCTGGAGGTAAGGTGCCTGCGCTAATCTAGGACGGACCGCGGTTCGATCCCCGGTTCCCCATATGGTCCCCGTGCCTGCCAGGAGCGACTTCTGAGAGAATAGCCAGGAGTAACCCCTGAGCGTCACCGGGTGTGGCCCCCCCCAAAAAAAAACAGTAGTGCAAACCACAGTATCATAAAGGGGGAAGGGGCCCAGAGTAATAGCACAGTGGTAGGACGTTTGCCTTGCACGCAGCTGCCCAGGTCCGACTTTGGTTCGATCCCTGGCATCCCATACTGTCCCCCAAGCCAGGAGCTATTTCTGAGCGCATAGCCAGGAGTAACCCCTGAGCTTCACCGGCTGTGGCCCAAAAACCAAAAACCAAAACAAACAAACAAACAAACAAACAAAAAAAGCCCAAACCAAAAAGCGGAGGGAGGGAGGAGAGGGAGGAGAGAGAGAATTAAGACATCTTCCAAGAGGCAGGCAGAGAGGAGGCTGGGAGGGAAACTGGAGACAGTGGTGGTGGGAAAATTTCATTGGTGAAGGGTGATGTACATTGTATGACTGAATCTCAATCATGAAAATTTTTAATACAGTGCTTAAATAAAGTAACTAAAAAAAAAAGAAAGAAAAATCTTTCTTGGGGCCAGAGCAATAGTACAACAGGGAGGGTACTTGCCTTGCTCACAGCCAACCCAGGTTCCATTCCTGGCATCCCATATGGTACTCTGAGTACACTAGGAGTGATTTCTGAGTGCAGAGCCAGGAGGAACCTCAAAGCACCACCAGGTATGGCCCCCAAATAAAAAAAAAATGTTTTTTTCCTCAACAAACTAAGCTTTACTTGATTCTTTGTTTTGGTTTTGCTTTAGGATCTCACAATTTCTTTGACTTTTAGCTAAGATCAAGTGTTGTTTCGGGGTCACATTGTGGGGTGTTTGAGGAATTATATAGTCACAGAAGTATATCCCTGGTCACCTAGTGCAAAGCATATACTCTGCCCTTTGAGAACACATTTTTTTTTTTGGCCACACCAGTTGTGTTTAGGATTTATTTCAGACATCACTCCTGGAAGGGCTTAGGAGACCATAAGGTACTAGGGGTTAAACCTGAGTTTAACATGCAAGTACTACAGTACTGTGTCTCCAGTTCCCTGGGTCCAAGGTAATTATGTATCACAAACAGCCAGTCATGGGGCTGGATTACAGTGGGAAGGGATTTCATAGATTTGTGCCATATATGGTACCTGAGCCCCACCAGGTGTGACCCCAGAGTACAGAGCCATGAATAAATCCTGAACACCACCAGGTGTGGCCCTCCAGCTCTCCCCCAAAATATAGAAAGTCTAAAACAGCCAATGTGGAGAATGTTCCTGGCAGCTGTTAACCTTTCTGAAACAGACCCCAGAAGAATGGGAAAAAAGACAAGTGAACTATTCATGAAATCATAGAAACTGGCCATACACCTCACAGCTCAGAGTGTAACTGACTAAAGCACAGTCTTTTGGAACCTAATCTGAAAATAGGTCTGAGCTGGGATGCAGACCTCTGATACGAATGAAACAGTCCATGGGATTCAAACGTGGTCAAAAGCAAAATGGTTGCTGTGTACACACCATTTTCCTGAAAGAGTTTCTGCAGAGTTGGGGCTGCTGTGACAGAAGGAGGAGAGAGAACAGTGTCTGAGACTTGAAAATAGAGAGATACAGAGGTAGATGCTACAGAGAGAAGACAGGGCAGGTGGTGCTGGCGGATCTGGCCAAGTATATATATGCTCTGGTGTATCTACAGGTTGAGTGTCCATCCAAGATTTGTTGTGTAGATGAGGGGGAGAGAGGGTATGCTGTCAACAATTTGTGTTTGACTCAAGTTTATAATCGCCTTTTTTGTTTGTTTCAATTCCCTAGCATGATGTTTTCCACCAGAGAGCCACTGGAGCTGTCAGATATCTCCCCCACTGACTATTGTCATTCTAACACCAGGTCTTTGATTCCATTTCATGTCTGACACCTTCCCTGCTTCTGCTCACATCCTTGCTGTCTGTTTGCCTGGAGCATTCCAGTTCAACTTTGTCCATCATGTTCCCTTCCCCTTTGTCCTGCTATGGATCCCCTATTTCTTTTGTTTGGGGTCATACCCAGTGGTGTGCTGGGGTTACTCTTGGCTCTGAACTCAGAAATTACTCGTGGCAGATTCAGGGATGTCCGGTCAAGTGGTCATGACTACATTCAAGGCTAGAACTCTTACCACTGTGCTATCTTTTCTGCCCTATAGCTCTTGGCTGATCAACAATCTCTTTTAAATCTTCATTTTCATTTAAGGTGTCACATGAGTCTTTTTCATAAGGGTCTGAGTTGACACACATTTTGGCACTGAGAGTCAAAGATTCAAAAGGGAGTTTATTAGGCTAGCTGAAGTCCAAATTTCATCCAATTTAGGGAGTCTTGACAAAGACTCCAAGTCAAATCTTTAAGCAGTTTAAATAGAAATCACAAGCAGTAACAGTACAATCATTTCATTGTATAGATGTCTTAATCACTATTTGTCTGGCAATAATCTGATTCAAACTTTGATTGTCAAGGGAGCTTGACAATCTAGTTCTAGTTTTCAGCTAGAACATTCTTTTTTGTTTGTTTTGTTTTTGTTTTTTTTTTGGGTCACACCCAGCAGCGCTCAGGAGTTACTCCTGACTCTACACTCAGAAATCGCTCCTGCCAGGCTCAGGGGACCACATAGGATGCCAGGATTCAGACCACCATCCTTCCTCATGCAAGGCAATCATCCTACCTTCATGCTATCTCTCCAACCCAGTTAGAACATTCTGAGCTCACTCAACCCCTAGTTTCTCATTCATGGAAGGCACCAACTTTGGTTTTATTTCTAAGTTAACTCTCTCTGCCTTACCTAAACTTTTGACCTGTCTCAAGAACTACTTCACTGGGGTAAGTGACTGAACCCAGGTAGCTTTGGTTCTTACAATGGAGGCAGGAAAACAACAACAAAAAGTACCCCTTTGTTTTCTCTAGAAAACCAGACTTGTAAATTCTTCCTGCTGTCCTTTTTTTTTTGTATTTGGGCCACACCCAGTGGTGCTCAGGGTTTAGTCCTGACTCTGCTCAAGGATCACTCCTGGTGGAGTCAGGGGATCATATGGAGTGACAGGGAGCGAACCAAGGCAAGCTACATGCAAGGCCAGTGCCTCACCTGTTGTACTATGACTCCAGACCCTACCTCAGTTTTTTGAGAAGCAGAATCTGTAACAGCCTGTGTTTCTCTGCAGCCTATAACCGCAGGCCAGTGTCTACCCTTCCCTTTTACTTCACTTAAAAGCTACATCAATGGAAAATAGGGTCCACAGTATGACTGGGAAGACATTTTGGGGGAGTGGAACAGATACCCAGTGATGTTAGGGGGTTACTCCTGCTGGTGTTTGGGGCCACGAGGTACCAGGAATCAAATCCAGGGCTTTCCACATGAAAACCAGAACTCTACCATTCATCACATCTCGGCCTGGTAAAAGAACATTTAACTTTCATTTTGACATTTGGAAGAGGCCGAGTGACAAGTTGAAGGGGGAGAGAGGCCAAGGAGGTGGTTGAGTTCCACTAATTAAATAGTTAATTAATTAGCTTACTTATATAATAAAACATGTTAATACAGGGTGGGCCAGTTTGTCTCGCTTTGGGGGCCATATCTATTGACACTCAGGTGTTACTCCTAGCTATGCACTCAGAAATCGCTCCTGGTTTGGGGGATTGAACCCAGGTCCATCCTGGGTCAGCTGTGTGCAAGGCAAGTACCCTACCACTGTGTTATCACTCCAAAACCCCTCTTTTTGATATATAAAAGCCCACCTGGATCTTACTTGATAGAGTAATAAATAAAAGAGCAGTTAATAAAGAAGAAGCAGTTTTGACTTGATGCACTCATAGATATCATGAGGCAAAAAGCGACTGACTCCATGGTTCTGTTCTGATTGGCTTGGTTTGTTAATTATTAGCCACTACCCTGTTTCTTCACACCCGTCACCTGTCGAAATACAGGCATAGGCGTAGGGTAGAAATACAGTGTGTGGGATGATCTCACATTGCTTGGGAGTTAGTTTACACTGACTGTTATCCAGCAATAATGAAAATCAGGCAGCTTGACAACACAGATGGAACAAGTCTGGCCTAGATGCCATTCTCTATATCTAATAAAGATCCTGAGCCTCTAAGTCACATAACTGGGCTTCATTTGAACAACATCTGTTTGATCATGATCAAAATATGAAACCTCTCAGGATGTTGTCTGTATCGCTCTCCTGTGTGCTTTGGGAGAATGTTCATCTCCAGGTCCCTTCATTCAGCAAAGACCCCCCTCTCTGCCTACCAGTTTCTCTCATCCTCATCACAGCATGGAGGGAAAGGACAGGAAATGAGAATGAATGATGGAGCAAGTCCATTGATGGAAGGAGGAGCTGGCTCTAGGTCTGGCTCTCACCGTGGGGGCTGCTGCTTCAGTAAACATTAGCAATCTTGCTCTTTTTTGGGGGCAACACAGCTCTGTACTCTAGGCAGTGATCTCTCACTCTCTGTCCCTTGAACTCTCTCTGTCCTCATTTAGCTTATGTTACGTTGAAAGTGCATCTCTGAATGCTGAAGATTTTTCAAGCAGCAAGAAAGAACCATGCGTTTCTCCCGTTTCTTTCCTATAGATTGTTGAAACCCTTCAACACATCTCTAGTGAGCAAGAAGCATGCTGGGCCCTGCCACCCCATCCCAGGCAAGCTTTTACTCCCCAAACTAAGCTAGTGGTGTGTTTGTTTGCTTTTGGGCCACACCCAGCAGTGCTCAGAGGTTACTCCTGGCTCTGTGCTCAAAAATCACTCTTGGCAGGCTGAGGGGACCATATGGGATGCCAGAGATCAAATCTGGATCGGTCACATGTAAAACAAATGCTTTACCTACTGTGCTATCGCTCTGGCTCCTGAAGACTGTCATCTTTTCCCACAAGCACAAGCAAGGCTTTGCCCTCATCATCATTTAAAATAACTGAGACCAAAAGTAATAGTTCAAGCTGTCAATAACCTCAATTTTGTCTTCACTTATGCTTTCATAGGCACACACAGCCCCATTCTGCTCTCACGTTGACACTGCCCTCCTAGGCCTACTCCTTATGTCCTCTGCCAATAGACTATCTAAATTTGAACTCACAGACCCTGGATTTGAATACACTGACCCTGATTTGAACATGCAGAGCTGGGGCCCGGGAGATAGCATGGAGGTAATGCGTTTACCTTTCATGCAAAAGGTCATCGGTTCGAATCCTGGTGCCCCATATGGTCCCCTGTGCCTACCAGGAGCAATTTCTGAGCATGGAGCCAGGAGTAACCCCTGAGCATTGCTGGGTGTGACCCAAAAACCAAAAAAAAAAAATCCCAGATCTGAGAAATCAGAATAGTTTCAGCAACTTAAGAGCCTGCTAAGAATGTGGGAGAAATGAAATAGGGCCTTCCAAGTTCTCAAGAGGAAATTTTTTCTTATAGCCGCACACCTGACCAGCCACCAGTCAGATCAGTGGGAAGAAAAATTACATCAGCAATGTACCTAGCCTTAAAACACAGCTAGGTACTATGGGCCACTCTGTTTAAGAAACAGATAAAACTGCACACTGATAGTTGGTGTCTAAACAGGAGTCTCAGTATCTGTTGGAAAAAAAAGAAGTAGCAGTCAATGGAGACTTGCAAGCTTTAAGACCTCTGTAGAGGTGGCCCAGAAACATAGTTCAGGGGTGAAGATACTTGCTTTGCACAATGCCAACTTTGATTTAACTCTTGCCACTACAAATTTCTCTGAGCACCATCAGGTGTAGCCCTCACACCCTACATTATATCAAATAAAACCTTTTTCGAAGGTTGAGGGAAAAGCTCAAAGGGTTTTGTGTATAAGAGCCATAGATTTGATCTCCAGCATTTCATGGTCCCCTGAGTACTATACCAGAAATGGCCCTTGAATCCTACCAGGTGTTCCCCAAACAAAAATTATAGGAGATTAGTGGAGTCATAAAAAAGATCAGAGGAGATGTAGCACTTATAACTTTAGAGACAAGAGTTGTAAAGGAGCTATAACAATCGTTATGGTACACTCATGGCTAGTTGTGAATAATGCTTACAAATCATAGTAATCAAGCACTAAGCATTATGAAATAAAGTAGATTGTAACTTTCTTAGGATCTTGATAGAAAGGGAAGCTGATGTAAGATTGAACTATGTGGGTAGGGGCTAGAAATACAGTTGAGTGGCCGGGCAGTGGCGCTGGAGGTAAGGTGCCTGTGCTAACCTAGGACGGACCGCAGTTCGATCCCCCGGTTCCCCATATGGTCCCCCGTGCCTGCCAGGAGCGACTTCTGAGCGAATAGCCAGGAGTAACCCCTGAGCATCACTGGGTGTGGCCCAAAAACCAAAAAAAAAAAAAAAAAAAGAAATACAGTTGAGCAGGGAAGGCTCTGGGTTTAATGATGACCTGGGTTTAATCCCCATCACTACACTATATGATCCCAAGGACTGGCAAAAATGATCTTTGAACACCACAGGTATGGCCCAACCTTCCTTACCTCCCACCCCCTAATAGGACTAATGAGGCATTCGGGTGTCTAGAAGAGCTCATTAGGAGCTCTCTGAAGCAGAATATCATCTGATGGGACCTAGAATTGAAGAAAGACCAAGAAATAGCCAAAATTTGATATTATTTGGAAATAGGACAGTAAATAGGAGAAAAACATTGTCCAGGGCAGTGGTCCTCAAACTACTGCCTGTGGGCCATATACTGTATTCGTTTCCATTTTGTTTCTTCACTTCAAAATAAGATATATGCAGTGTGCATAGGAATTTGTTCGTAGTTTTTGTTTTTACTATAGTCCGGCCTCCAACGATCTGAGTGACAGTGAACTGGCCTCCTGTTTAAAAAGTTTGAGGACCCCTGGTCCAGAGCATTGAAAGGGCTTGTCTCTAGGGATGCCCTTACAGAGAGGGTAAGGCCTTGTAAGGAGCTGATTCTGATTCAATCTCCAGCACTACGTATAGTCCCCTGAACAGTGCAGGAATAATACCTGACTTCAGAGCCAGGAGTAAGCCCTGAGTACTACCGAAAACTAGCAAAAACAGGGAAGAACTCAGAATCAACTTAGTAAAAACTTTACAGGGGCATTTATCTTGCATACTGCAGAACCTGGGTTGATCTCCGGCACTGTATATAGTTTTCTGAGTACCATCAGGATCACTGTGGGGTATGACTCCAAAAGAAAACTTTATGAGGGGCCGGAGAGATAGCATGGAGGTAGGGCGTTTGCCTTTCATGCAGAAGGTCATCGGTTCGAATCCCGGAGTCCCATATGGTCCCCCCGTGCTTGCCAGAGGCAATTTCTGAGCATTGAGCCAGAAACAATCCTGAGCATTGAGCCAGGAATAATCCCTGAGCACTGCCGGGTGTGTGGCCTAAAAACCAAAAAAGTAAATAAAAAATAAAGATACTTTGGGGCCTGGGAGATAGCATGGAGGTAAGGCATTTGCCTTTCATGCAAAAAGTCATCGGTTCAAATCCCGGTGCCCCATATGGTCCCCCGTGCCTGCCAAGAGCAATTTCTGAGCATGGAGCCAGGAGTAAACCCTGAGCACTGCCGGGTGTGACCCCAAAACCAAAAAAAAAAAAAAAG
>PVKC010053626.1:0-10095 GCA_004027635.1 Crocidura indochinensis | reverse complement strand
GCTTTTTTATTGGTCCCAGTATACGTATAGTCTGGCCATGGTTCTGTCAACCAGTCGTCTGTAAATCACGGTCTTGGCATATGGATAGACCAAAGGGTAACAAGTCTTCTGGTTTTGTCTTGTCGTTTGCTGGTGAGGTAGGATAACTTGCTCTTAGGTCGAGTTGATCCCATTTTCCTCATTGTCAGGGTATTTCATAATAGGGCTGGCACTTGTTGGTGTCCGAGCACTATTACGGATGTTCCAGTTGGGATTTGTTTCCTGTGGTTGTTGTGATGAAGTATGTCATTTCTACGATTGTGATCCAGGGTTCAAGACTGCACGGTTGGTGTCTGCTCACCTGTGGTCTAAGTTGAGTCCACGTGACATATTTACAAGGTAGGAGGTACCCCTGTATTATAAACAAGTATGAGTTCTTATCCCTAATGAATAAGAGCTCAGTTTTATAGATTTCCCCCCGTTTTTTAGTTTGCCTTTGCAGGGAGAAAAGGTGTTACATTATCTTCCCAGTGCATTTGAGGGTGGGGAGAGAACAAAACTAAAACAGGTAACACCCCCAGGTAACATAAAGCGGACTTCTTCTGCTTGCAAGAAACACACCTACTAATGCAGGACAGGCACAGGCTTAGAATAAAAGGTTGGAAATCAATTATCCAGGCCAATGGAAAACAAAAAAGAGCAGGGACCGCCATCCTAATATCAGACCAAATTTCATTTAACATCAAGAAAGTGATCAGAGACACGGAGGGTCACTACATACTGATCAGGGGAACAATAGGTCAGGAAGTACTGACCCTGGTCAATATTTATGCACCTAATGTAGACTCAGCAAAATATGTGAGGCAATTACTCACAAAGCTAGAGAAACACATGAAGGGAAATGTGATAGCAGTAGGAGATCTCAATACTCCACTATCACCACTGGATAGATCCAGCAGACAGAAAAATAGTGAAGTAATAAGAGCCCTAAATGAAAAATTAGAAGACCTAGGGCTAGTAGACTTATATAGGTCCCTCCACCACCACAAAGCAGAATACACATTCTTCTCAAGCCCGCATGGAACCTTCTCCAGAATAGACCATGCCTTAGGATACAAATCTAACCTATATAAAACCACAAGTGTAAGGATTATCAGAAGCACCCTATCAGATCATTATGCAACAGAGGTCAAAATTGACTGTAAGAAGAAGCAATGGAGGAAATCAAACACCTGGAGATTAAACAACATGCTACTCAACAACAGCTGGATCAAAGAGCAACTCAAGGAAGAAATAAAAAAATTCCTTGAGATGAACGATAATGAAGAGACAACCTGTCAAAATCTGTGGGACACAGCAAAAGCAGTAATCAGGGGGAAACTCATAGCAATACAGGCTTATGTCAGAAAAGAGGAAAATGACAAAATCTACAACTTAAAGGAGCACCTCAAGGAACTGGAACAACTGCAGCAATGAAATCCAACCACAACCAGAGGTCAAGAAATAATAAAAACCAGAGCAGAAATAAACAATATAGAAACTAAGAAAACAATACAAAAAATCAATGAGTCGAGGAGTTGGTTTTTTTGAAAAAATAAACAAGATTGACAAACCATTGGCAAGACTCACCAAAAAAAAAGAGGGAAAATACCCAAATTAATAGGATCACCAATGAAAGGGGAGAGATTACAACAGAACCCCAAGAAATATAGCATATTATGAGATCATATCATGAACAACTATACTCAGGCTAGAGAACCCAGTAGAAATTAACAGATTCTTGGAAAAATACCAGCTTCCAAGACTGGAAAAGGAAGATCTAGAAAACCTAAACAGGCCAATCACATCAGAGGTAATCGAGGAGGTAATTAAGAAACTCCCTAATTAAGAAACTCCAGATGGTTTTACAGGTGAATTCTATCAAACATTCAGAGAAGACTTACTGCCATTGATCTACAGGCTCTTCCAATCCATTGAAAAGACAAGAACCCTTCCCAACTCCTTTTATGAGGCTAATATCACACTCATTCCCAAAGATGGCAAAGACACCACCAAGAAAGAAAACTACAGACCAATCTCACTAATGAACATAGATGCAAAAATTTTCAACAAAATTGTAGCAAATTGAATCCAGCACTGCATCAGAAAGATCATACACCATGACCAGGTGGATTTTATCCCAGGGATGCAAGGCTGGTTCAACATACCTAAATCAATCAACATCATACACCACATCAACAACAAGAAAAACAAAAACCACATGATCATATGATCAGTTTTTTAAGTCAATAAGATCTGCTATATTGCCTTTAAATTTTTATTGTGAATAAAGATATCTGAGTTCTTAAACTATGAGGAAGGTGCATTTGCCTTGCATGCAACTCTGTTTGACCCTGTTCAATCCTGTACTCAGGGATTACTCCTGGCTCCTATGCTCAGTGTTTAGACCTGAAGACACTTGAGGACCACTTGCAGTGCTGGGACTGATAAAGAACTGACTGTATGGAAAGCAAGTGACTTATCCACTGTAAAATCTCTCCAGCTACTTTTAAAGAAACTTCCTATACCAATCTCTGCTTTTAAATCAGGCATATAGATATTTTCAGTATTGAAGTATTTTAAATGATCTGGTCTTATGCTTTAATTATACTTTTTGTTGTGGTTTGTTTTGTTTGTTCTGTTTTGGGAGGGGCGGGCCATACCTGGTGACTCTCAGGGGTTACTCCTGGCTATGAGCTCAGGAATTAGTCCTGGCTTGGAGGACCATATGGGATGCCAGGAGATCGAACTGTGGCCTGTCCTAGGCTAGCACAGGTAAGGCAGATGCCCTACCACTTGCTCTACCGCTCCGGTCCCATGCTTTAATTATACTTTTAAGAAAAAATCTTTTATTCCATATAGCCCATGAACGAAATATTCTATGTGTTATATATTTTTGATTTATGGGCCACATCTGGTAATGCTCAGCGCCTACACCTGGCTCTGTGCTTAGTGAATATTCCTCTGGTAGAGCTTAAGGGATCATGTTCAGTGCTAGGGATTGAGCCTAAATGAGACATGCAAAATAATATCTCTCTGGCTCTATATTCATTTCTTAAATAAATGTTTAATTTGAGTTCAATATACATATGTTGTTTTTATTTTTAGAAATTACTTGTATAAAAGTGTGAGCTGGTAACTCAACTTTTCTACTGATCAATTTTCCCAAGATAAGTTGTGATATTTCTATCCAATCTCCTTAAATTGATCAACTTCTAAGTTCTATGTTAAATATTATTTTAAATAGTTTTTATTATCCATAAACTTAAATGTCATACCATAACTTTACTTACTACAGATTTAGAATGTATTCAGCTTCTCAGCATTATAAGATTTCTTGCTTTCATTTAGTTCCTGCAATTAGCCCACTCACGTTTTTTCACAGGTGGGGCCGGAGCAATAGACTCAAGTTTCATGCCCAGCATCCCGAATGGTCCCCTGAGCCACAGCTAGGAGCGACTTTTTAAGCGCAGAGTCAGGAGTAACCCCTGAGAAACCCCTCCCAGATATGGCCCCAAAAACAAAAATACAAAGACATCTATTCACAGTTAGTTTTTGTTGTTGTTGCTGTTTTGCTTGTTTGTTTTTGCTATCTTTTGGCCTTTTTTCTTATATATAACTTTTAAATAGGTATGGATTACGTGTAAAGTATTTTCTCAATTCAACAGTAGAGGGTTGAGATTAGAGAAAATATAAAATGCACAAGGAACTTCCTAAGTTTCAAAATGAGAATTTAAGAAAATATATCATGCTTAGTGAAGTCAGTCAGAAAGAAAGGGATAGACAAGGAATGATCTCTCTCATATGTAAATCTTAGCAATACAGAGCAAGGTATCAACAGAGGGCCTAGGGTAACCCAATGAGATAACTTATCTGCACTATTTGAGTTGGATGTGGAATGAATGGAAGGGTGGTAAGGTTAATGGGAGGTTCACGGATGATGGGTGTGATGTTGAAATATTGTGCATGAGAAACCATTGTTAAAGGTAAATTTAACACAGAAAATTAAATCACAGAATTTCAATTTTAAAAATCAAAACACTTTTTAAACAACTGGAGGATAATAAAGCAGAAATGGCTCTTTAGTTTTATGCCACTGACCTGGACTCAATCTCTGACATCACATAACCTTCCCCCAATACTGCAATAAATGATCCCCAAACATAGACCCAGTACGATGCCATAAACACCATTGGGTGTGACCCCAAAAGAAAACAAAACATTGTTTTTAAAAAGAAAGAAACTAAATAAGGGGCCTATGTGTTAGAGATTAGAAATCAACATAAAAGGACTCCCCCCCCCAAAAAAAAACAATAGAAAGATTTGAGTCACAAATACTTAGCAAAGAATATATACCTGCGTTCTGAGTTCAGGTACTGGAAAGTGTAAATATTGAAAATGCTGTCATCACATCACTGTCTCGTTTCCTCTTAATTTTGCATATATTTGTTTGTTCTCAGGCACTTCTGGTTATTTTTTGCTTCTGAGTACCGCCTATACTTGAGTATAAATTGAAAAGTTGTGTCAAAAACTTCAACTCAACTTATACTCGGGTCATATATTCAAATGCATGTAGTCTCCAGTCTTCTTCTGCTGTCTGCTGGAGGGAGTGGTGCTTCAGCAAAGTCCACAAGTCATGACTAAGATGAACTTTATGCCACTGAACTATTTATCCCACAATATTCTGCTCTTTGTATGAGAGTGACGATGAGAGCTGCGAACTCAGTGATGATGACAATGTCTATGCTGATACCCTCATATCAGATACAGATACAGCTAAAAGTTCTGTTTGGACATGCAGATGAGGAGAAGGAGGAATTCAGTTTTGAAGGATTTTTAACCTTTGTAATTTAGCTTGATCACCTGTTAAGCTACAGTTTTCTGCACTTTATTTAAAGTTTTAAAGTTATGGCTGCTAGTTTACAGTTTTTCTTTAGCAATCAATATTGAAAAACATTTAACCTACTGATTCCTCAATTATTTCATTGTTTTGGGTATATAGCTTTATTTTTTAATTTTTCCAGTGGCTGCTACATTATCCACCTCACCTTATACTTGAATCACTACATTTTTCCAGTATTTAGGGTAAAATTAGGGAGATTGACTTATACTAGGGTAAGTTTAAAATGTTATATAGGTAATTTAATGTTTATAAAATGTCCAAAGGCCTGTAATTTTACAGAGATTTAGGGATGTTCAAGCACACCTAAATCTGAATAGAGATCCCAGCCTACAATAGCCTACTTCGTTTCCCAACTGTTGGTTTTTCTAGTAAAATGAGTTGGGTGAATAACGAAGAAGCCAACCCATCACAATTAGTTCTAACAATTGATCCTATTTCAACTATCCTCTTTCTTTGAATCCCTGGTGACTCAGGCCAACATTCCATATTTCTCATAGTTCTTTAACTCATGATGCCCTTTAGAAAATCTTTCAATCCTTGATTTTTATCCTCAATATCTTTTTGCTTTCTATCTTCTTGGACTTTTTGAGGACTAAATTTACTAAAGATGTTGTATAATGTCTCTCATCTGGATTTTGTGTGGTTTCATTTCAACATTTTATTGGGGTTATGGACTTGTGGGGAAAATAAAAATTAAGATTAAAGTGACCCTCTCACCTTATTTATAATGGGAAAATGTGAAGAGTGTGAACTTTACCAAGGCTGTCAAAAAGGTTGCCCATACAGAGCTCTCTCTTGGTGTCAAGTTGTCCTGTTTCTCTGATGAATCTTTGGGTTATAAACCACTAAGGACACCCATTTCAGAATGGGAAGTCAGGTTTCACTAGATAGGGTAGAAATTCATGTCAATTAATTAAAAGTTTTCAATGAAGAATGTTTGTGTCTTGTCCAATATTGGCATATCTCTCCACATAAACTCCTTTATTTGATTTAAATTTTATGTTCTATAGACCAACATTAGTTATTGCTTAAGTTGTCCTATTATGGGTAGCCACAGTTCATCCAAATTGACTATTGTATTTTTTCTCTACAGTCCCAGGAATTGGGTTTTGTTTGTACACTTCCTCATCTTCTGGCACTTTTCATTTTAGGAATTGGGTGACTAAAAGTAAATATATCTAAGTTGTTATAGGAATTAGCAGATCTAATTCTGCACTACATATTAGGCTCAAAGTGTTCTGAGCGCATTATAATCTCTCATTAGACATTAGCTACAATTAATGACCTATTCACTTCATATTTAATATCTTTTAAAACATTATTTTCCAATTTGCTTTTGTAAAATTCAGTTGAACTCCTTCAGTGTGTCCTGCAAACCTCGACTTATATGTTCCAGCTGGTTCATTTGTACCAGTATCTCCAGAATCTAGATTTTACTTGTCTTTCTTTCTGCAGCTCATATTGATGCAAAATTACTGCAATATGTTATTTTCACACCTATCTTACTTTCTACTTTTTTTTTCATGTGCTTTTCTCGTTCCCCCCATGTAATTGTCTTGTCACCTTATGTTGGAGTGTTTCTGTATACCTTTTGCTTATATCTGAAACCAGGAATATTTGATTTTCATTATTCCACCCAAGTGCCAGTAGGATATTGTACTTGCAGCTGTCAGTCAGCATTATTCCATGAGCTCAAAAATATTATTTTGTCACACATAAGCTATCCAAGATTCCTTATAACTCAGGATGTATAACTTCTCTTTTCCCTCTACACATTAGAGATATTTATTTTATAGATTTATTGAAGTAACACATGCAGTGTGGTAAATTCACACTTGTTTCTAGCCCAATTTCTTGCACAGAGCAAACATTCATGTCTTTGTAAGAGAGCAAAATTTTCTTGGAAGCACTGAATGGCATTAGAATTGCAATCTTTAGAAGGCCTGAATGATAAAAGCTCTTTCATCTCCTCTGCAGTTAATTTTTTTCCTTTTAAAAATATAAGTATTTTTAAGATATAAGTAAAATGAGTGACTAGATTTATTTATATTAAAAGACATATATAGTAAATCATTACTCTGAAGGCTTATCTAACAGTTTGTTTACAAACAATTACCATTCTTTATGAATGAAGTATAAACAATTTTATGGAATTAAGGACTTTGGGGTAGAAGAAGTAATCTATGAGCCTCAAAATATGTTTTATATTGGGGTCGGAGAGATAACACAGAGGTAAGGCATTTGCCTTGCATGCAGAAGGACAGTGGTTAGAATCCCAGCATCCCATATTGTCCACTGAGCCTTCCAGGAGCGATTTCTGAGCATAGAGCCCCTAATAAGCACAGCCTGGTGTGACCCAAAAACCAAATATATATAATGTTTTATGGGTAGAGAGAATCATGTTCACTCTTCTTTGTGAACAGTAGATAGAGGACAGAGAATGGGAAGCAACAAAGAAGTAAACTGGGCCTAAGTTTTGTCCAAAGTCGTGAGTTGTTTTATGTAATTAATATATTAATTCATTTATTTATTTATTTATGGTTCTGAGGGCGACACCTGACAGTGTTTAGATTTTATTTGTGAATCAATATTCAAGAGTAACCCTGAAATGCTCTGGGGACCATACTTAGTCTAAGGATAGAATCAGGGTTGACTGCTTGCAAGCAAGACAAGCAACTTAACCCCTACTCTCTCTCTTTGTCTCTGTCTCTCTCTCTCCCTCTTTCTCCCCTGAACATTTGTTTCATGACTTAAAATATTGAGCAGCAGTATAGCTCAGACTACATATTGGATCTTACTATTTTATACACAAAGAATTATTGACACTACTATTGTATTACACATAGAATTGATTTCCTTACTTTATTTTTGAAATTTTGAGTAACCCCAAAATAAACAAAAATGCTTTAGACTAATGGTAGGCATTGCCTGAACTCTGGTACATAACATTCAGGGAGGATAGATCAATTCAGCTAAGAGTGAACCTAGAAATAATCGATACAGTGTGGTATTAAATTATCAAACATAAAAAGGTAGAATTTCTAAACTTGGGTTTCCAAATAGCTACGTGGGGGGAACCTCACAACACTTAACGATGCTCTTATGGGGTACCAAATATGAACTGATTATATTAAATGATTGTTGATGCATAGAATCAGAGGAAATGGAGACGTTGCTATAAAGATATGCTTACCTCAAGGCATATTTTTGTTGCCTTTTTAATACTCTGCAACTACAGTCTGGTAATTTTACATCATGGCTCTAACAATGTCAAATCAGAGAGAACAATGCATCTAAAAATGACTTATCATTATCATCATTAAGTCTGATATAAGTAATTGATTAATAATTCCATTAAATACTGAACATATGATGAATCAATTTTTCTCAAACAACTTTGTAACACTAAATCCCAAACATCTTAAGATCCTACTAAAATGTCCAACTTTTTCAAATATTTTCAAAGAGCAATAATTTGTGAACTTTGAAAATAAAAGTACTATGCAGAGTTAGATATTTTAAATGGGTCAAGGTATATTTTATGGGCATAGCCCAATCACTAATAGAGACTGTATACATACCTATTCCATATACACAAAAAGAACACCTATTTTTTTCATAAAATAAAATAGTAATAAGATTGTATAAGAATTTCAATAAGATAAAAATTTGTGATAAATGTAAAGGGGTGAAAAAATATTTGCTAATGGGGTCCGGGAGATAGCATGGAGGTAAGGCGTTTGCCTTTCATGCAAAAAGTCATCGGTTCGAATCCCGGTGCCCCATATGGTCCCCCGTGCCTGCCAGGAGCAATTTCTGAGCATGGAGCCAGGAGTAACCCCTGAGCACTGCCGGGTGTGACCCAAAAACCAAAAAAAAAAAAAATTGCTAAAATATTTCCTCATACTAGTAATTTAAGTATACAGCCACCCTGTTCTTAGTCATTCAACGTCATAGTATAGCATAAGATTTTACTTAAATCTTAGTAAATCTTAGTTTCTTATCAGGTGGTACAGTAGGTACAGTTTTTCAAGCAGATCGCCAGGGAGTTACATGTTTCACTGGTACAATATTTCACTCTAATATATAGATAAGGACATATTCTTTTCCTGCTCCTTCCTCATATTTTAGTAAACAATATTTAGAATCATGATATTTGGTATACCACTAAGATCTTAAAAGAAATGTTCAAATACAAATGTCTTATCTCCTTCTAATGCAACAATCACATCAGCATATTTCACACTAGCTTTGGAGCAGCTTAAGATAGAAGATTGATTACTCACTTACAAAGTGGCCCTGTTTCAACTAATTATCTGTAAAACAATATTCAAGTTCAGCTCTAGGGATTCATTGCTTCCTTAGGGAGATCCAGCTATCTCATTTAAAGTTGCTTAAACTCAAAACAGCACACACAAATACTTATAAATATAAGATCCCTTCATATTGAAAAATCTATCTATAGTAATTCCAATGCATTAGCAGGAAGCTATTTGCAAGATTCAAAGTTTAGTAAGCAAGAAAGGCAGACCTGTAGTCTTTGCTCGCTTATTCCTTGTCATTTGCAGAAGCCATTGCCATTTGTCATTTATCATTAAAGACCAAGACCTTGACCCATATTAAATTGCAACTTGAAAACAGAGAAAGCTCACAGAACTCTGCATGGATGAAGGACTCCAGAGAATCAACTTTTTAGTTACCACAGTCAAAAAATATCTTTGGGTCAGTAATCACTAGGAGATAGGAAAGCAGATGCTAGCATCTCATTTTCACTATGTCTAGCAGTGCATTTCCCTATTCTTTCCTGCAGTAAAAACCCTATTTCAGAAGAGTGAAATCACATAAAAATATCTGAAATCTCACATACAAATATTTCTCTAATAATAGTCCAAAATATTGAGAAAAATATGCATGCTATGGTTTTATTATCAAACAAAACTCATTTAACATATCCATGCATTATTTCAATGACTACATCTTATATGGCAAGCACTTTAGACATTTTTACTCATTGAAATTATGTTTATTTGGGAGAGGTATAATTATTTTTATAATGAATAAACTGGAACTTGGGATGACAGTAACAATAAGTGAAAGAACTTGTACATTTCTATGATAGATTTCCCCATGAATTCTAAGTTTAAACACTATGGAAGAGGAACCATAGGAAAAAA
>PVKC010053624.1:0-10086 GCA_004027635.1 Crocidura indochinensis | reverse complement strand
AGAGGTATTAAACATTTAAAGGAAATTTAGGCTTCCCAGTTGTCTTTTGAGATATTCTTGTGGGGATTGGAATCCAGGGCACATTTTCATCACACACCCTGGTCTTGTTCAGTTTGATAAGTGTTTTTCAGCAGGAAGGGATAAGGTAGAGTTCTTGTGTTGGGATCCTTCAGGGACTGAATCGGTTTCATGCAACAGTCCACATTTGGGGGTATGAGAGCAAAAGGGCCACACAGCATGAGTCAGCAATAATGTTGTTGTAGTTTCTTGTGGTGCACGAGCTGTGGGGCTGAGAGGGTGTCCTTTTGCTTTGGGAGCTGGGTGATGGTTTATTGGGGCAAGAGGTTGATCTCAGTACCAGGTAGGTTTTCCTAAGCATTATTTATGATAAAAAATATTATAATTCTAACACTCTCCATTTTTATTTTTCTGTATAATAAGATACTGTTAAAAGTTTCACTTTAAACTAAGAACTTCTATTAACTATCTGGAAATAATTCTCATACCAAAGTGACATTTCTAGAAAAAGTCTTTTCTAATAATCTTGAAGAAGTGTAGCTAAATATATTGGGAATGCATATTCTTCACTAATATAATGAAAATGAAAACATAATTAATTCTGTATAGAAAGAGTGTCATTTAAAAATAGCTTTGCAAATTGAATAGGTGACATTATATCTGTGCTTTTAGGAGAAATTAGAAGAAAACACCATGTTCAATGAAAAGCATCATACAAAGAACAAATAGCATGAGCAAAGATATGATGATTAATAGAAAATATTTCTGTAATATTGAAGTTTCAGGAAATTTATAATGTTAAATATCTCTGCTTTTAACAACATTATAGAATAGCTGCAGTAAGTTTACTTTTACAATTGAAAAAATAAACAGGCTTAGAAGCTAAATTAGTTTTTAACAAGTAAAATATCTAATATTTAAATATAATCAGAAATAAGTTTATTTTGTTACATTCCAGAAGTTGTATTTCTAAATATAAAGCAGTGAAATGCCTTAGCATTAATTTATTAATTTTATAAACTGTTTTTCTTCTCATTTATCATTTACCTTCTTTATTTTTTTTTTTGGAGGGGAAGCAAACTATAGAAAGGGGATAGTTACTTTTTTAAAATGCATTTATTTAAGCACCATGATTACAAACATGTTTGTAGTTGGCCCTCAGTCACAGAAAGAACATCCCCAATCACCAGTGCAAATTCCCACCTCCATTCTCCTTCCTCCCCACCCGTTGCCTGAATTTGAGACAGGCATTCTACTTCTCTCACTCATCAATAATGTATGGTAGTTCTTCATGTAGTCATTTCTCTAATTGCTTTTCACTCTTTCTGGTGAGCTTTATATCGTGAGCTGGTCCTTCCTTCCTTCCGGCCCTCATACTATTGTATCTGGGCATTATTACAATAATGTCTTTTATTTTTATTTTCTTTCTTTTCCTCATTTTTTCCAGGGTCTCATATTTTCTGACAGCGTTTCTCAAAGTAGTGTCTAATTACCATTTGGATATCTGATTTATCTGTAGTGATCTCCACCTTTCTGTTTCTACTCTGGTTTTTTAAGTTTCTCTCTCTCCCTTTCTTTGTGAGTTTTGCTAGTGGTTTATCAATCTTGTTTATTTTTTCAAAGAATCATCCTCTGTTTTAGTTGATCTTTCAGATTGATTTTTCAGTTTCCATTTCATTAATTTCTGCTCTAAGATTAGTTATTTCCTTCTGCCTATTTATTTTGGGTTCATATTGCTGTTAATTTTCTAATTTTATAAACTGTGTTATTAAGTTATTTATGTATGCCCTGATGTGTGCTTGCAACTTTGATTTTGAGTCTGTGTTTGTTCCCACTATTCAGATGTGTTTTTTATAGGCAGCAGAATATTGGATTCATCTTCTTAATCCATTTTGCCACTTTGTCTCTTAACTGTGAATTTAATTCATTGATGTTGAGAGAAATAATTGACATGGGATTTAGAGACATTATTGTGTAGAAGTTTGGTGGGTCATTAGGCCTGTCTTGTCTTAAAGTAAAACTTTCAGTTTATCTTTTAAGGCTGGTTTTGAGTTTGTAACGTTGCTAAGCTGCTGTTTATCCATGAAGCTATCTGAACATGAGTTGGGGTGGGTGCACTATTCTAGACTAAACATTCATTTCATTGTGTCATGTCACTATATACCACTATTGTCTTCTAGCCTTGAGGGTTTCTTGTGACAGGACTGCTGTAAATCTTAAGGATCCTCCTTTGAATGAAATTTCCCTTTTTGATCTCGCTACTTTCAGTATTCTAACCCGATCTGTGGGATTCATCATTGTGTCTAGGATGTGTCTTGGAGTATTTTTCTCTGGTCTCTTTCAGCTGGTATTCTTTGGGCATGTAGGATTTGGTTGCATGCAGACTTTAGCTCTGGGAGTTTCTCTGCAATGATACCCTTGATTGTTGATTCTTCCTGGTATTTTCTTCCCGGGTCTCTGGGACTCCGTTTATTCTTATGTTGTTTCTGTTGAGTTTATCAAAGACTTCTACTTTGTGTTCACATTCTTTGAGGATTTTTTTCATTGTCTGATCATTTGCTTTAAGGTTCTTTTCCAATCTCTTCTGCTGTATGGAGTTGTTCTTCATGTCATCTTCCAGCTCACTGATTTTGTCCTCGGATGCTGTTACTCTGTTGGAGAGGCTTTTCATTGATTTTTTTTCATTTCACCGTCTATTGATTTTTTTAGTCCTATTATTTAAGTTTGGAGTTTTCTGATTTCTATCTTTGTGATCTGTATAGCTCAATATGCTTCATTTGAGTTCTCTGAACATCCTTCATATTTCTACTCTAAACTCCTTTTCTGACTGACTAAGTGGCTAGTACATTTTGGTCATCAGCTCTGCCATCTTCATTCTCTATGCATGGTGTTGTCCTGCATTGTTTCCCCTTTACCACGTTTGTAGTGCAGTTTTTACTAATGTTGTGGTTTTTGTTGGGGATCATGGGCTAAAATATGTGCAAGATTGTGAAACAAAGTTCAGCAAAGCCTAGTGGCCACTCGTTTGGCTCCACCCTAATTAGCCGTAAGCTGCTTAACCTATTCTGGGCCCTAAGGAGATTATTTTCATTGTTGTCTTCTTGGTTGCCTCACACAGGAAAGCAGGAAACCAGGCAGAGAGGGAAGCAGCAGCCTTTTGAGCCCAAACCATAACATTTCTCTTAATTTGTTCTATAAGTGATTAAATTCTCTTAATACTATTTTAATAAAGGGCTTTAATTTATTGATGCATTAAAAAGTAATTTATTATTGACCATAAGTTATATTCAATGTGTTAGTATTTTTAATAATAGTGCATGACTTCTTTTGTGCATCAGAATTTACTTCATAGGCACAACCAGAAGAAGAAAGACCATTATGGCCCCTAGGTATTATCATCAAAAATGAAAGCAGATCTAGAAAACTGAAAATATATAAGTTGTTCTGTTTCAAATAACTTTTTAAAAATTGGAAATTATTGGTACTGTATTGACCAAATTCAGTTGATTTCTTTTGAACATTTGAATATTTGCATGCCTCTGCTACAGAAGTCATTTATTTTGAAAAATGATGAATTAGTTTAAAAATTAGCCAAAGACCAATAAAAGTATTTAGCATGTAAATCAAGTGAAAATGTTATAAAACTAAATAAAGGTGATCCTTCGATTATCTGCTCTTCTGAATTACTTTTTTCATTGCTTTGTGCTTTTCATGAGTGCAGACAATTTTGATTACTTTGCCCTAGTCAAATTGGCAAAGAGAAATGTGATAGTTTAAGATATAAAGTTTCTCCCCTAAATGAATGCAATTAAAATTATTAAGATTCTCTTGACCCACACTGACTGTAAATCTCTTTTCTTACTTGAAGATGGTATCCATTTTAAGTAAAATTTCTAGAAATGCTGAGCAAAGAACATGTAACCTTCATTTCAGAAAGGTTCATTTCCCGCTCCTGCTTTATATTGACAATGAGTTGTAGTTCAAAGGCTGCCCTGCAGGGAAGCTCATATACCCTATAATTTAAAGGGCTTCAGATGCCTCATGGGAAACTTGGTAAAACATTCTATTTAGAGACATGTCTGCTGATATGACACATATTTTTATAGTTATACCTCTTTATTGCTTGGTCATAAAACCTGTTTTCACTCAAAATGTGCCTGCTTTCAGAAAATAGTACAAGAGACATGCAGAAAACAATGATTCTATTATAGTGCATTATATCTTTTGTTTTATAGTTCTCCAAGTCATTTCTTTTCCCTGCAGCCATGGAAGCTGGACAGCAAAATATTCTGGAAATTTCAATGATAATCAAAGCCAGGGAGTTTTCCCAAATAACAGACCCTAATAGTATCTAATCTGAAAGCCATTTTGCAACTCTCATCAACTTTATAGGTAGTCAGTTCTAGTTATAAGTAAAATAGTTATTTATTAAATTTATTATTTCAATTCTAATATAAAATTGTTTATATAGGATTGGAAATGTAAGAAGTTGTCTTGCATGCAAGAACATGTCACACATCATGCTATGTGTGGCCCTGGAATTGATAGCACATACTGAACAAAATCTATATAATCACTAAGTATGTATTAAAATTATAATTTATAGTTTATATTGCTAAGAATGCATACATAAGAACATTTCTGTACTTGAATTCTATTATCTCCCAGGAAATCATCCATCTTGTATACCATCCTGAATAGAAATGCTTAGAAACATTTTCCATTTCCTGATTTTAAATATCCAAATCAAAAAATACCTTCATACATTCATTTGCCCTTACTTTTATTGCGATGTGAAGAGTTTGGTGTGGTGTGCTTATTACTTTTTATGGATAATCTCTCAAGTTTATCTATCTGCTGCTACTCATGAGATTTTAATTTTTTTCAGGGCAAGGATTGTACTTGAATTCATTAATTGTACCAGAGATTTTAAAAACTTTTTCAATAACAATACATTTTGACGAGGGAAATGCAACTTGGGCAAACTATTAGAACATCTTGGAGTCATTTATCTTGGTTGATTTTGAAAAAAAAAAAGGTTAGTACATGTTTTTGAAGTGTTAACTCTAGTCAAAATTTTGGTGGCCTCTACATTCACGTAATCTGATTCCATATGAAATTGCAAATAAAAATTTAAGAAGCTACAAATTGCATCTCTGATAACAGAGATCTAGTACGATTTTGAGTACATTTTAATAGATGTTTCTTGAATAAGTAAATAAATTTTACTTTAAAGCAGTAATAAATGAAGAAATTTGTATTTAATCAGTTCAGAATAAAATTTTAAATTATAAGTTGAACATAAAACCTATGATAAAATAGCAATGAATAAGTTCAAAACGTGAAATGTGAGGGAATTACTATTTAGAAAATTTTAGTTCTCTTAAGCTGGGAAATAAGTGATGCTTCTTACTTGTTATTATATTTTAAACAATTTTAACTCTAGTCTCTCTTGGAAAGCTATTTTCTTCTATTATAGTTACTAGTGTAGATAGTTTCAATTTTTAGTATCCTGTTAAAAGCTGGATTTTATGAGACCATTTTGATTGTATGTAAAGTCTGGGATGAATATAAAAATGTAATTTTTGTGAAATTAAGAAACAATCATTTTCACTGGGTTTTGAAGTTTGTACTTCTTTGACAAAATTTTATTTTCACTTTCCCTTTCTTCTTTGTCCTCTTTTTTTTTGTTTGTTTTGTTTTGTTTCAGAGTTAGCGCATAAATTGACTGAAGTATATGTAAAAATTAGAGAGGAGTGGGAAATGAGACTAGAGGTAGATTTGTTTGATAAATTATTTTTGAATTGAGAACATCTTGTCTCAAGTTTTATGTCTTTTTAGGTCTTATTTATTCAATACACAATGAATATGACATCGATTAACCACATAATTCTGCAGTACTAGAGTACTGTCCATTGACAACCATTTCTTTCATTAAATGAAAACTTTTGCTTCCTTTTACTGATATATTTGTATAAAAGAGCTGTTATTATCTTTTGTTACAATAAACTCTGTGCTCTCATTTGGAGTATATTGTGATGGTTATATATAATCTGAATAAAAGCATGCATGCATGCTTTAAAACAATCTGTGATTCTTTGACCTTACAGGAAACATAGGAAAATATCTTGAAACTATACACTTAAGCAATCGAAGGCTTTTTATGTCTTGAGTTTTTGTTTCTTTTCATGATCCTGGCTTACACCTTCTCAGGGATCACTCCTGGCTGACTCAGAGGACCACATGGGGTGCCAAAAATTGAATTAAGTTGGCATCATGGGTCTTGTGCAAATTTAATGCTGTTATCACTTCAGTCCCTTGGCATTTATTTTTAATATAGGCTTATTATTTCAAATTTCAAGTTCTGTACAACAACATTTATAATTTAAAAATTCCCTCAGTCAAGTACTTCTCTTCTTGGTTTTTAACTTATATTCTACAACTCAGGGTATGAGTTTATTCTCCAGGACATACTTTTCAAAGTAACAGAAAACCGGTGTCTTGATTTTCTCCCTCTCCAGTTTTTTTCCTTTTAGTTCTTGTCTGATAATGCTCAAGCTATACTTTTAAATCTGTGCCAGGATATTTTTCCTGACTCTGTACTTTGAGTTACTCCTGGTAGTACTTGGGGAATCATTTGTAGTGACAGATCTTGAATTGAGTCAACTACATATAAGGCAAGTGGGCTAATTTCTGTTTTATCTCTCCAAATACTATATCTTGCAGGTCCTTTTAATTGTTGATCTTTCCCACCAATGTCCTCTAGACATAACTTGTATTTATTATATATCAGACTCACTTGCATATTTTTGGTTTCCATACATCATATCATTGCCTTAGTATATATCTTTATCAAAAATTACAAGACTATTTTATTTGCATCCCTGAATTTCATTTACCCTAATTTCTATTAGAAAGTTTTCTAATTGTTTTCAAGTTTTCTTCTTGAACCCATTGCTTTGATTGTATTTGAGATAACTACAAGCAAATCATTTCTCCTTGATTATTTTCCTCATTCCCACATTTATCTATTCACTTTGAACTTAAAACATTGTAACTAAGTCATTTCCTCATTGATTTCATATTGTTTTAATTCTATATGTAACAACTTCTTCATGTCTAAATGTTTAAACTGACTTCCTTTAGCAGTCTTTTTCATATGAACTACACATTCAACACACCATTACTCCTTAGACATATCCTTAGTACATACCTGTTTCTTATCAGATTTCTTATAATTATAAAAATATTAAATATATCATTACATATCTACTTTATTTATGTATTTATTATTTATACTTTATTTTATTTACTTTACTTTATGTAAATATTAGCACTTGAAGCAAAAATGGTCTCCAAATTTTGCTTAACAATTATTAGATTATTTGTTGCATTACAGAGAACATTCTTTGTACAGCTAGAACAATAACACTTAGAGCTAATGAGAGAATATAAGTAGTATGCGTGTCCTTTACTAATTAAAATTAATTTATTGAATTTTTGTGGATCTTTGAAGATTTTTATTTGATTGTTTATTTCTTTGATTTGGGAGAAAACACCAGCAGTACTCAGTATCTGCTCTTAGATCTGTGCTCAGAAATAATAATTCCTGGTAGGCTAAGTCAACCATATGGGATGCCAGGAATCTGGATCAGTTTCATACAAGCAAATGCCTGATCTGCTATTATGTTACTCTGCCCCTTGAATTTATTCTTGTCTGTTCAATATTTATCTCATTTCTCAACAAATTTTATCCCGACCTCCTCATTTAATATCCTTTCACCCGCATTCAAGTGCTGTGATCCCTTAAATCTATGTGTCTCTTTTAGCACTTCCATTAATTCACACTTGCTTTTCACGACCGAGATAACAACCAAAATATCAAACACCAAGTAAAATATTGTCCTGTGCATCCAGTTGTTAAATTTGTTGTGCACTGTGTATGCTCATGCCAGTCTGCAATACAGATCACTCGCTTCCAGAGTTAGTGACTGTAACATTTTTGATTAACCTTTCTATATACTTCACAAACACTTATTTGTGGACATGTTCCATTGAGAATTTACTAGATATCAATTGACATACCTTTTACCAGTATAGATTAATTCAGTGATCCTCAAGCAGAAATAACAGCAAGATAGTAGATATTAATTTTTCAATTTTTTGTATTTTAGATATAATAGACACTGTTTTTAAAATCTGCATCGGAATAGTAAATATAATTTTTAGTTTATTTTTTATTTTAAACATATTTGAAATTGCATTTGAAATACATAAAAATAAAATATCTACGTGTCAAAAAGTATGTGTTCCTAGACTTGTATCGAATATTTTGAAGCCATGTTAATCAATTTTTGAAAATTAAATTCTTCAATGTTTTTATTAGAAATAAACAAATCAATGCCTAGTATTTCTTATTTTAAAAAACATCATGACATATGGCATTTTTCTCAAAGTCTTTATTTTTCTAAATATGTTCTACTGGAATCATGACTTATGTACTTTGCTTAATTCAACTTAGAGACAACTTGACATTTCAGCTACTATTTACTCTCAAAATGAAGCTAGGCATTTAAATGAGATTGAGGCCACTCTAGTTGTTTCATTTCGCACAGTACTTAGGTACACATTAATTTCAACCTGGTGAAAAAAGAAATAAATAAGAACAAATCATAGGGAGTTACAAATATATATATATATATATATCCAAAAAATACCATGCTAACATAATTTAGAACATTTGTTTCTATGGATTAGACACAGGATATTCATTTAATAGAGGGAAACATACATGTATGACTAACTTGTAGCCCCTGAGCATCACCGGTTTGGCCCCAAAACAAACAAGCAAAAATAATGACACAATATGCTAACATATTCTGTCTATTGCTTTACTGGATTATGTTGTTTACACCTTCATGGATTTTTATTTTGTTTAATTTTTGGACTGCTCCATGAGACAGAGTTCATTCTCCTCAAAATAGCACATACTTTGTCATTCATATTCCAATTGGTTGTCATTTCATCATGTATTTATTTGCAGTCTACAAGCACTTTGATGCTCTATATTTTAAATTTGGTGAATTACTTTCAGCCTGAGTAAAGTACATGCACTTTGGTGAAAACTCAACTATATGGATTTTCTTAATAATTACTAAATCCCATTTCTGAATTTTCATGTTAAAGACATTGAGCTTAAAAGAATTTTTGCGATGGTTAAAATCACACTTTTTCATTTTTTCTAAATATTGAAGATATTGTTTTAATTCCCAAATCTTTTGAAAATGTATTAAGTATTTGACCATTAACTTTTGTCATTATTTTGTTTTTGTTTTTTTTGGGTCACACTCAGCAGTGCTCAGGGGTTACTCCTGGCTCCATGCTCAGAAATTGCTCCTGGCAGGCACGGGGGACCATATGGGGCACCGGGATTTGAACTGATGACCTTTTGCATGAAAGGCAAACAAACGCCTTACCTCCATGCTATCTCCTGGGCCCAACTTTTGTCATTTTTAATTAAAATACTCTGAGAAATTTGGGTGATTTTAAATTAATATTTTCTTTTTTTTATTAATATCTTTATTTAAACACCTTGATTACAAATATGATTGTAGTTGGGTTTCAGTCATGCAAATAACACCCTCCTTCACCAGTGCAACATTCCCATCACCAATGTCCCAAATCTCCCTCCTCCCCACCACACTCCCGCTTGTACTCTAGACAGCCTTTCTAATTCCCTCATTCATTCACATGGTTACTATAGTTCTCAGTGTAGTTATTTCTCTAACTGCACTCACCACTCTTTGGAGGTGAGCTTCATGTCATGTGCTGGACCTTCCAGCCTTCCTCTCTTTGTCTGAGAATTATTCCAAAAATATCTTTTGTTTTCTTTTTCCTTTTTTCTTTCTTAATTAATTTTCTTCCTTTCATTCTCTCCCTTATTCCTTCCTCCCTTATTTCCTGTCTTCTTTCTTTCCTTCCTTCTTTCTTTCTTTCTTTCTTTCTTTCTTTCTTTCTTTCTTTCTTTCTTTCTTTCTTTCTTTCTTTCTTTCTTTCTTTCTTTCTTTC
>PVKC010053623.1:0-10100 GCA_004027635.1 Crocidura indochinensis | reverse complement strand
CTTTCTTTCTTTCTTTCTTTCTTTCTTTCTTTCTTTCTTTCTTTCTTTCTTCACTTAGGAATTACTCCTGGTGGGCTTAGGGAATTTATCAGATGCTGGCGATCGAGTTAGAGTCAGCCACATGCAAAGCAAGCACCCTACCAGCTGTGCTGTCACTCCAGTCCCTTCTTTTTTCTTTTTCTATTTTCTTTCTTTCTTTCTTTCTTTCTTTCTTTCTTTCTTTCTTTCTTTCTTTCTTTCTTTCTTTCTTTCTTTCTTTCTTTCTTTCTTTTTTGGTTTTTGGGCCACACCCAGTAACGCTCAGGGGTGGTTACTCCTGGCTATGTGCTCAGAAGTCGCTCCTGACTTGGTGGACCATATGAGGGGGATCGAACCGCGGTTCGTCCAAGGCTAGCGCAGGCAAGCAGGCACCTTACCTCTAGCGCCACCGCCCAGCCCCTTTCTTTTTCTATTTTCAACCACACCTGACGTTGCTCCTAAACTACTCCTGAGTTCAGGGATCATTTCTGGTGTTGCTCATAGGAACCATATGGGGTACTTACCCACTGTGCTATACTATTGCTTTAGCATTCACTAAATTAAGGTTTGCATGTGGACCAAAGAGATAGTGTGCAGTGGATAAGGTGCTTGCCTTGCACTGCAACTAACTTGGGTTCAATTCCTGGCACCCTAATTTATAGTCCACTGAGCACAGCCAAGTATGATCCAAAAACCAAAAATAAATGTAGTATGTAATTTAGGTAGACAGAGAGACAGAGGGAGAGAGAGAGAAAGAGAGAAAGTGTTCAATAGGCTGAATTAATGCTTTGCATGTGAGAGGCCCAGGTATGAACCCAGCTAGACAAAACCACTGAGCACTAAGTACTGAGCACTTCTGGGAGCAACCCTGAGTCTTGAGCCAGGAGTAAACCTGAGTATTTCTGAATATGCCTCTTCTTACATCCAATTTTGTTTTAATTCTTTGGTTCATGACTTGGGGATGTGCTTCAACTGTAGAACATCTGTCTTGTTTTTGTCTGGTCCTGAGTTTGACTCCTGGCACAGCAATGAGTGGGTCTGAGTGTAATCAGTAAGTTCAGCATCTTCTGTGCCTCATTTGTAAACCAGGAGAATATCTATCACCTCAGCAAGTTGCAGTGAGGGAGAAATGAGATTGTGAATGTAAAGCATTTGGCATATTGCTTGCTGTCCTCAAGTGGGAATATTTTGGTTATACCCA
This sequence comes from Crocidura indochinensis, assembly GCA_004027635.1. Classification (NCBI taxonomy): domain Eukaryota; kingdom Metazoa; phylum Chordata; class Mammalia; order Eulipotyphla; family Soricidae; genus Crocidura; species Crocidura indochinensis. The sequence goes on along the minus strand of PVKC010053623.1, from coordinate 8,881 downwards.
GTGGTCCTCAGGGGCTACTCCATGCTCAGGAATCCCTCCCATGGATGCTCAGGAGTTCATGAGGTTCAGGAGATCAAACTCAGACCTCCTGAGTGTTCACCCTTTAAGTTGCTATTTTTTTTGGGGGGGCCACACCCAGTGACGCTCAGGGGTTACTCCTGGCTATGCGCTCAGAAGTTGCTCCTGGCAGGCACGGGGGACCATATGGGAACCGGGGGATCGAACCGTGGTCCGGTCCATCCTAAGGCAGGCACCTTACCTCCAGCGCCACCGCCCGGCCCTTAAGTTGCTATTTTGACAACGATAATGACAAGGGTGGTGGTTTTAGAACTGGCTGGTCTGAGAACTTGTTGACTAGCTTTGTAGATTGTAAGAATGTCTTCCTGTTCCTCCCTTGCTGGCACCAACCAGATGGCCTTCCTGTGAGGTGCCCGCAGACACAGATGTGCAGTAACTGGACGTGACAGCTGCTGGGCCAGTGGGCGGGCTGCATATAGGCAGGAAGGAGAGAAATGCCATTTCTCACCAGAAATGGATGGCCATGGGAATTGGAGTGGACAGCTGGAATAGCCTCTAAAATTTCACCAACTACCTATTTCTCTTCTGTGGGTGGCTTGGGATTTAAACATTTTTTTCTTCACCCAGAAAAGTGAGTTTTTGTTTTTTTTGCTTTGTTTTGTTTTGGCTTTGGTTTTTGGGTCACACCCAGTAGCACTCAGGTTTTACTCCTGGTTCCTGCTCAGAAATCACTCCTGGCAGGCTCGGGGGACCATATGGGAAGTGGGGATTTGAATCACCATCTTTCTGCATGCAAGGCAAATGTCCTACCTCCATGCTATCTCTCCAGCCCTCGAGAAAAGTTTTTTACTCTTTTGTGTGTGTGTGTGTGTGTGTGGTTTTTGGGTCATACCCAGCAGTGCTCAGGGGTTACTCCTGGCTCCATGCTCAGAAATTGCTCCTGGCAGGCACGGGGGACCATATGGGGCACCGGGATTCGAACCGATGACCTTTTGCATGAAAGACAAACGCCTTACCTCCATACTATCTCCCGGGCCCCAAAAGTTTTTTACTCTTAAGCATTCATGTTTCATTGGTCCATGGAGATGGCTCAGAGGGCTGGAGCACTGGCTTTGCATGCAAGAGTCCTGCTTCAATGCCTAGTATCATCTGGAAGTGGCCCCTGAGCCACTGTGAACCAAAACCAAAATGGAATGCTTATTGTTATATTTTTCAGTACAGGGCCAGAGTGGTGGTGCAGCAGTGGGGCATTTATCTTGCATGTATCTGACCTAGGACAGACCACAGTTCAAGTCCCCGGCGTCCCGTGTCCCATATGCCCCCCCTTAAGCCAGGAAGAATTTTTGAGGGCATAGCTGGGAGTAACACCTGAGCATCACCGGATGTGGCTCTCCCAAATTTTTTTCAGTACAGCACTTCTCTGAGGTAGTCACGTGTTCTTTTTGGAGAGGGTATGGGGGGCACATGTAATAGTGCTCATGGCTTATTCCTGCTTCTGTGCTCAAGGATCACTCACTCCTAGTGGTCTTGGAGGACCAGATGGAATGGCAGGGATTGAACTTGAGTTGGCATATGCAAGGCAAGTGCCCTTCCCACTCTACTATCACTCTAATCTCAAACTCATGGTCTTGTAAGTTGTGGTGCTTGCCTTAGCCTCATTGCCATCTCGTGATCCCTTGTCCCATCTCCCAGACCCGGTCCCATCTCCCTGTCTCATTCTCTCCAGTGGGAACTGTTAAGGGATGATGCAGCAGCACTTTATAAACTGCATTCTCTAGTGTGTTGATCAGAACCATACCATGTAATTAGCAGAGTCTAATAAATTCCTACTTATCACATGCTTAGGTCAGCAACTGCTGTGTGAGCATATTTAAGAAAAGTGTTCTCGGGCCCGGAGAGATAGCACAGTGACATTTGCCTGGCAAGCAGCTGATCCAGGACCAAAGGTGGTTGGTTCGAATCCCAGTGTCCCATATGGTCCCCTGTGCCTGCCAGGAGCTATTTTTGAGCAGATAGCTAGAGAGATTGCACAGCGGTAGGGCATTTGCCTTGCATCTGGGACGAACCCGGGTTCGATCCCTGGCATCCCATATGGTTGCCTGAACCTGCCAGGGGCAATTTCTGAGTCAGAGCCAGGAGTAACCACTGAGCACCACCGGGTGCTCACCAGGTCACCGGAGTGACCCAAAACAAGACAAACAAAAAAGAAGTGTCTGATGGAGGCTGCAGCTAGAGGTCAGTAGAGAACACTTGCAGGAATGAGAGGAATGAGGCCCTGGGTTTGATACCTGGCATTGTCCTTTCTCCCCCTCCTCTCCCCCCCCCCCCACCAGCTGCCCAAAAGATAGGGTCAGGAGACCCTCAAAGAATGGATGCATATGCTTCCATGTGGAGCTGATGGCACTACCTGATGGCCCCCAGAACTGCCAGGAGCAACCCCTCAAAAAAAAAGTGTTTGAGGGTGTTATTGTCATAACTACTCTCCACTTTTCCATCTCCCTACAGGGTTTTTTGTTTGTTTGTTTATTTGTTTTGTTTTTTGGGCGACACCTGGTGACACTCAGGGTTTACTCCTGGCTATGCGCTCAGAAATTGCTCCTGGCTTTGGGAACAATATGAGACTCCGGGGATCGAACCGCAGTCCATCCTGGGTCAACTGCTTGCAAGGCAAGTATCCTACAGCTGCGCCACTGCTCCGGCTCCCCAACAGGTTTTTTTTTAGTTTGTTTGTTTTGTTTTTGTTTTTGGGTCACACCCAGCAACGCTCAGGGGTTACTCCTGGCTCTATGCTCAGAAATCGCTCCTGGCAGGCTCAGGGGACCATATGGATTGCCAGGATTCAAACCACCGATCTTCTGCATGCAAGGCAAATGCCTTATCTCCATGCTATCTCTCCGGCCCCCCAACAGGGTTTTAATAACAGGTGAGGCTATCTTTGCCTGCCATTTCTTCTTACTCTCCACAGGAAACGATCCTATTTGAATCCTTTGAACATTCAGCTAATTTTGAATCTGAAATGCAGTGACAGGAACCCGTTGGAGTGGCTCGGAATTTCCAAGACTCATGCTCCCTGCCGCAAATGCGCTGTCCTTCACTGTGAGGCTTGCACAGCTGAGACTCACATGTTGAACCCCTTCTCCTAGAGCCCTGGACCCACCACGGAGATGCTACATTCTCACATTGGCTGCCTGCTCCGGCCAGGCCATCTGTGGGCAGGACTGAATGTTGAGGAAAGACTATCTCCATCCACAGAGCCTCTGCTTTCTCTACTCTTTTCAGCATCGAGGTAAGGGGACTGGAATTTGCAAGATGGACACACTTGAGCGCCTCCTGGCTCAGACAGGAGCCTACCAGGCAGGGCCAGTGGAACAAGCTAAGGTCTCCAGCCTTCGTTTGATCTTATAAAATTTGGGACAATATTTTACAAATGTTTCCAAATATCCTTGGCATCCCATATGGTCCCCCAAGCCAGGAGAGATTTCTGAGCACAGAGCTAGAAGTAACCCCTGAGCATCGCTGGGAGTGCCCCCCCCCCAAAAAAAAAAGTTAAAAAAAAATTTTTTTTTTTTGGTTTTGGGTCACACCCGGCAGTGCTCAGGGGTTACTCCTGGCTCCATGCTCAGAAATTGCTCCTGGCAGGCACGGGGGACCATATGGGGCACCGGGATTCGAACCGGTGACCTTTTGCATGAAAGGCAAACGCCTTACCTCCATGCTATCTCCCGGGCCCCATAAAAATATTTTAATTGTGATAAAATGCACTTAGCCTCCTAACCTTCTCTAAAGGGTGATGCTACATACATAGGGCTAAACCCAAGGACAGCTCAAGAGCATCTGCTTAACAGGCTTGAGGCTTTGAGTTTGATCCCCAGCACCACCCCTCTTGCCTGAGGGAGAGCCTGTGGTTCTGTTGTTAGGTCTTCCACCTGTTCCAGCTGCACAAGTGGTCTCCAGTGTATCACAACCAAGCGTGTGGGTGTGAGAGCTTGTGGCAAGCACTAAACAAGTGTGAGTGACTCTCAGTCACTGCAGAAATGACCAAGGGAAGGTAGGAAGGGAAATCCATACGGGACTGGAGTAAAAGCACAATGGTTAAGGCACTTGCCTTGAATGTGGCCACGCGTGGTTTGATCCCTGTCACTACATGGTCCCCTGAGCACCACTGGGGAGGCCTCAGTAATTCCTGAATAGCATCGAATCCTGGGGCGTCTCATTGAGTTGACCATCTGACTGACCAAGAATTGCCTGAAGTCCAGAAAAATAACACAATGAGTAGGGAATTAGCCTTGCACATGACTAATTTGGGCTCAATCCCCAGCTTCCCCTATAATCCCCGAAGTGATTCCTGAGTGCAGAGCCAGGAGTTACCCCTGTGCACAGCCAGGTGTGGCTCAATACCAAAAACAACAACAAAAAAGAATTGCCTAGAGTGGACCTGGACCCATTGAACCCCAATTGGAAGCACCTCGCCCACTCCCATAGAACAGAATAAACAAACACATAGGTTATCTTTGGCAGATTACAGGATATAATATTCATGAAGCCTGGAGTTGGTAGAGTAAATTCTCAAAGGTCACTTGTGTTCTTTCACAAGGTAGCCAAAAAGGAGCAGGGCCCTCAGCTCAGGGTATCTTGGTTGGTGGGTGCAATTTCAAAGCCTGGGCTCAGCCCTTATCATGGCCCACAGCTGCTTATCTCTGTGTGAGGGTTTTACCAAGAGGAGGGTCCAAGCTGCTGCTGCCTTACGGGTGGGCCCTTCCACACCCCTCACCAGGGGAGACGGGTGCAGCCTGCTTTGGATTTTTCCAAACAGTTAGATAAGGCCAAGGGTGATTGACCTTGAAGGTTGTGACTGCCCTGACTGTGAATCCCTCCTGGAGGGCATCTCATGGATTGTTATTGATTGTTGGGACTCTGGTTCGAGGGTTTGTCATCAATCCTCCTGCCCTAGGTTCAAACCAACTTGTTTTTCTGGGGTGACCGCTCAGAGCCTGTCCAGAACACCTTCTTCCTGCTTCCCCCTGTCCTGTTTGGGCTGCTCTAACAGTACCACCCAGTGGTCCTCAAACTTTTTAAATAGGGGGCCAGTTCACTGTCCCTTAGACCATTGGAGGGCCGAACTATAGTAAAAACAAAAATTATGAACAAATTCCTATGCTCCAGGCCCGGGAGATAGCATGGAGGTAAGGCGTTTGCCTTTCATGCAGAAGGTCATTGGTTCAAATCCCGGTGCCCCATATGGTCCCCCATGTCTGCCAGGAGCAATTTCTGAGCATGGGGCCAGGAGTAACCCCTGAGCACGGCCGGGTGTGACCCAAAAACCAAAAAAAAAAAAAAAAAAAAAAAATCCTATGCTCATTAGGCCTTATACCCTGAACATTGGCATAATGATTTGGCTTACGCCTCAGAAGAATGGGCATCACCCACACACACCTGAACAATGCCTAGAATTGCCTATGCATCTATGCCTAGGCATCTATGGAAACAACCACAATTGTCTATAACATTACCAGGATCCAAGTCTCTACCAAGGAAGACCTACCACTGCTCTGGCATTGACTTACTCCAAAGAGTGCTCTCAACACCCAGATGACTCAGCAACAGCCTGCTTGCAGGGCAGATTGCTCCGAATTTTAATGGTATGCTGAAACTAGAGGATGCTCCACATCAGCCTGACATCGATGAAAGAAATGCACAGAATCCAGAATCTTTAAATATAAGAACCTGATACCAACAATAGCTAAAGTGTGAAAAAGTTTCACCGGGACCACGGAGAATGACTCGGGTTGGACAGACTGGTATGCCTGGAATCCAGAGTTGGTCTTATGCCAATAAACTTCTGGGGTAAGGCCTTTTTGTAATCAGGCCAAGGATTTTTTTTTCCGTTTTCCCCATATTTTTCTGGACCTATGCAAACAATGGCGATTGCCACTATCACACCTTTATTATATTTTTTTTTACTCTTATCCTTTAAGGAAAAAAAATACAATTTACTGAACTTAAAGACAAATAACTGTAGTAGAATGCCTGTCTCGAATACAGTCAGGAGATGGGAAGGGGGAACATTACACTGGTGAAGGGGGGTGTTCTGTTTGTGACTGTAACCCAACTATGATCATGTTGCTTAAATAAAAAATATATTAAATAAAACAAATTCCTATGCACACTGCATATATCTTATTTTGAAGAAAAGAAACAAAACAGAACAAATACAATATGTGGCCCATGGGCCATAAGTTGAGGACCACTGGGTCCTCTGAAACATTTTTCTCACACCCTGGCAACTGGGAAGTTGGAGGTCAGAGTCCCAGTGTGGGCCAGTGACAGGCTCAGTGGTGGGGTTCAGGTCCCATGTGTGTGGGCCCCAAGCTTCCAGCTCCAAGTGCTACATCAACCAAACAGAACAGATTAAAGTCTGCAGAGGACTGGGTGGGGAAGGGTGGGGTGGGGCGCTCGCTTCCCAGTTCAAGGAGGTTTTTTTCTATTCTTTTTTTTTTTTTTTGGTTTTTGGGTCACACACAGTGATGCTCAGGGGTTACTCCTGGCTATGCGCTCAGAAGTTGGGTGTTGTTTTTTTTTTTTTTTCTTGGTACCGTGACTCGGATACGAACCGTTTGGTTTTTTTCTATTCTTGCAGTGCCCTTACTTGGTGGGTTGGGAAGTCACCCCAGAGTTCTCTGGAATAACTTTTTTTTTTTTGGTATTTGGGCCACAACCAGTGGTGCTTGGGGTTAGTCCTGGCTCTGCACTCAGAAATCACTCTGGGCAGGCTCAGGGGACCATATGGGATGCCGAAGATCAAACTTGGTTCCACAAGGCAAACTCCCTCCCCAATGTACTATTACTCCAGCCCCTAGAATAACTTTTTTTATTTATTTCAGGGCCACACCTCAGGGCCACACCTCGTGGTATTCAAGGTTTACTCCTGCCTCTGCTTAGGAATTACTCCTGGCATGGTCCTTGAGACCAGATATAGGGATCATTTTTTGGTCAGTCCCTGCAAGGCAAGCACCTTATTCCCTGTACTCTCTCTCTTCTATCACACTAGAATCATTTTTGTGATCAACAAAAGTGCTCCCACATATAAAGGAAGGGTGCATGATCCAAAGTTTAATTATCTGATAGCCTAAATATGTCTTAAGCCTCCCAAACCCTCCATCCTAATCAATTGGTGGGCAGAGAATAAACATATATATATACATATATATGTATATATGTTTATATATATACATATATATGTATATATGTTTATATATATATATTTGTTTTTTGGGTCACACCCGGCAGCGTTCAGGGGTTACTTCTTGCTCTATGCTCAGAAATCGCTCCTGGCAGGTTCGGGGGACCATATGAGATGCCGGGATTCGAACCACAGTCCTTATGCATGCAAGGCAAATGCCTTACCTCCATGCTATCTCTCCAACCCCTGATTTGTGTGTGTGTATGGTTTTTGGGTCACACCCGGCAGTGCTCAGGGGTTACTCCTGGCTCCATGCTCAGAAATTGCTCCTGGCAGGCACAGGGGACCATATGGGACACTGGGATTCGAACCGATGACCTTCTGCATGAAAGGCAAACGCCTTACCTCCATGCTATGTCTCAGACCCTTCCAACCCCTGATTCATATATATTTATAAAATTTCTTATCATTGACTATCCCTTACCATTTCCTCCCTATAATAAATATATGCTTGGCAAGAAAAAGAAAAAAAGAAATCATATTCCTGGAGCTGGAGAGATAGCATAGCGGTAGGGTGTTTGCCTTGCATTGCATGTGGCCAACCCAGGATGGACCGCAGTTCAATTCCTGGCATCCCATATGGTACCCTGAGCCTGTCAGGAGCAATTTCTGAGCACTGAGCCAGGAGTAACCCCTGAGCACTGCTGGGTATGTCCCAAAAATAAACAAACAAACAAAGAAAGTCACAAGGAAAGAGAAAAAGAACAGAGACCAGAGACTACAAATGCTTTCACCCCCCTGTCCAGGTGAGAGATGTTGACAGGCCCAGGATCAAGTGAGAATCCCAGGTACAGAGAGGGTGGCAGGGCAGGCAGAACATGGCGGTGAGGTGGCAGCTTCAAGCTGAGGGTGAGAAGAAAATCCACCCAGGCTGCTTTCGCCAGAAGCTGCACACAGGACTCAGGTGCGTCAGAGTGAAGAGCTGTCCCTAAAGGACATTAAGGCTAAACGCATGGATGTGGGAGGATTCTGAAAGGAGGTGCTTCTTCCATAAGCCAAGGTGAGGGAGGGAGAGGTGAGACAAAGCTGGAGACCTCCTGGCCCTAGTTGTGTTGGAGATGTGGGCTGCTGGCTGCCTTCCTGGTGGTCCTGGGGAAATCTGAGCACACCAGTCAACCCTTTTGTCCAAGAACTAAGGGACATGGAAAGCCTTTGATCTTCTGGAAAAATGTTTGGTGGTTGCAGATTGTGGGCACAGAACAAGAAGTTTAGGGGGCATTCACTGAAAATGGATGGGACAAGCTGACGCAGGGTGGACAGTGGAAAGTTATTCACAGGCAACTATAGAAAAATCCTCAGGAGGTCATAGTCAGTGACACAAGCCAGCCACCAGGGACAAACACTGCTTATATCAGGGGTCTCAAACTCGCGGCCCGAGGTCCGTTGCGGCCCTCCGTACAACAGTATTTTTGATTATTCGCTTACCCGAATAATTGCAATAAAAATCGCATTAAACATTCGCATACAGGGCCTGGGAGACAGCATGGAGGTAAGGCGTTTGCCTTTCATGCAAAAGGTCATCGGTTCGAATCCCGGTGCCCCATATGGTCCCCCGTGCCTGCCAGGAGCAATTTCTGAGCATGGAGCCAGGAGTAACCCCTGAGCACTGCCCGGTGTGACCCA
>PVKC010053622.1:0-10212 GCA_004027635.1 Crocidura indochinensis | reverse complement strand
TGTTGTTTTTTCTTTGTTAAACATTGATAGCATAACAGCTTGCTGGAATGTAAATATAAGATCTGTGTGAGCATGTCACAAGGAGAAAGGAGGTATTTTTTTTTCTTTCTTCTTTTTTTTTTTGTTTTTTGTTTTTTGTTTTTGGGTCACACCCAGCAGTGCTCAGGGGTTACTCCTGGCTCCATGCTCAGAAATTGCTCCTGGCAGGCACGGGGGACCATATGGGGCACCGGGATTCGAACTGATGACCTTTTGCATGAAAGGCAAACGCCTTACCTCCATGCTATCTCCCGGGCCCCAAAAGGAGGTATTTTTATAGAGCCAATATTTTTCCCCATCCCATCTCCATTTGATGTCAGTGCACCATTTCTTTGCTCTTATTGCTTCCCAGACTACATTTACCTAGTGAATAAAAAATCATATTGAGGCCGGAGAGATAACATGGAGGTAGGGCATTTGCCTCACATGCAGAGGGATGGTGGTTCGAATCCCAGCATCCCATGTGGTTCCCCGAGCCTGCCAGGAGCAATTTTTGAGCATAGAGTAGTCAGGTGTGACCCCTGAGCACTTCTGGATGTGACCCAAAAAAAAAAAAAAAAGAAATCAGATCAGATTCAGCTCTGAAATGTAAAGGCCTGAGACAGTGATGTTCAGTAAACACATGCTACTCAACTAAATCTGACTTTAAAGAGTTCCATTGACACACTTCACACACATATGATCTGTTTAAGAGGTCAAATTAGAGGAATTCAGTATATCCAAACACTGCAGTCCTCACCACAGGTAATTTTAGAACATTTGTTTTTGTTTTGGGTCTACACTGAGTGATGCTCAGGGGTTATGCCTGCTACTGCACTTGGGAATTATTCCTGGCAGAAATAATGCTCAGGAAACCATATGTAATGCTGAGGATAATTCCAGGTCAGCCATGTGCAAGGCAAACTCCCTACTTTCTGTACCATCTTTTCAAGCCCTTAATTTTAAAATATTGCATCAGAACAAAGAGAAACTCATTCCATTTAGCTATCCCTTCCTTCTTGTCCTACCTCCATATTCTCACTACTACATAGGCACTAATTTCTAACTCTCCATATACATTTTTATCCCTATATAATCTCAATATTTCATGTAAGTGAAATATTACATGGTCTTTGCTGACTGGCTGTTATTTTGGCATGTATAAATAATTCAGTCGTTTTTTTTTTTTACAACTAATCTTCCATTGCTTACATATTCAACTTTTTTTTTATTACTAATTGCCATAGACATTTGGGTTATTTCCATATTGTTCTGGTTCCTATTTAGGTGCATATATATTTAGGAGTTCTTTGTGATGTACATGTCCATTAATCATTATGAAATTTCCCTTGTTGACTCTAATAATCTTTATTTTTTGCTGCAATCAGATTGGGGGGAGTGGAGAACCAGTCCCCAGATCCGTAGAGCGAGGGCCCCTGGTGCTTGAACGAGTAGACCATATCCATGGTGGTGATGGTCTTGAGTTTGACATGCTTAATGTAGGTGATGGTGTCACAGATGACGTTCCTCAGAAAGACCTTGAACACCCTACAGGTGTCCTCATAGATGAGCCTTAAGATGCACCTGATGGCACCAAAGGCAGCCAGGCGGTGGATGGCAGGCTTGGTGATGTCCAAGATGTTGTCACGAAGCACTTTGTGGTGGAGCTTGGAGCCACTTTTGCCCAGGCCCTGCCTGCCTTTCCTTCTTCCAGACATGCTGTTGCTGCTGCTAGATCCAACGTTTCTAATAATCTTTCTGAGTCTGAAGTTTGTGTCATCTGATACTAGTATGACCACCCTGGCCGTTTTGAGGAGGTTGTTTGCTTGCAGAATGGATTTCAACCTTTGACTTCTGAGTCTGTGTTTGCTCTGATCATTCAGATGTATTTCTTGAAGGCATCAGGATGTTGGGCTTAATTTTCTAAACACTTCTGTCACTCTGTATTTATTTTTTGTTGTTTTCATTTCGTTTTGTTTTGGGGCCACAACCGTCAGCACTCAGGGGTAACAGCTTGCTCTGTGCTCAAAAATCACTCCTGGAAGACTCAGGGGACCATATGGTATGCTGGGAATAGAACCCAGGTTTGTTCTGGGTTGGCCATGAGCAAGGCAAACACTCTACCGTTGTGCTATCTCTCCGACCCCCACTCTGTATTTCTTTTTTTTTCTTTTGGTTTTTGTTTTTTTGGGCCACACTGATAACACTCAGGGATTACTCCTGGCTATACATTTAGAAATTGCTCCTGGCTTGGGGGACCATATGGGACACTGGAGATCAAACCAGGTCTGTCTTGGGTCAGCCGCATAAAAGGCAAACACCCTACCGCTGTGGTATTGCTCCAGCCCCACACTTGGTATTTCTTAATTGATATTGATAGTTAATTGATATTGAGAGATATTATTGTGATGAAATTTTGTGCCATCTTTTTGTAGGGGTTTAATGTAAGTGTGTGAGATTTGTTTTGTCTTAAAGTAGCCCCTCAGTTCTTAAAAAAGTAGTTTCAAGAGCCTTTGAAGTTTCTGAGCTGTTCTTTATCCATGAAGTGGTGTATTATTTCTTAAATCTGAATGAGTAGCTGGCTGATTAAAGTATTCTTGATTATGTGTTTGTTTCATTAAGATATTTTACTATATCCCACCACTATCTTTGGATCCAGGTGGATTCTTTTGGTAAATCTGCTATAAACCTTAAGGATGCTCCTTTGTGTGTAATATCCTTTTTTGATCTTGCTGATTTCATTATTTTATATCTATGATTTTTGTCATTCTGACCAGATGTGTCTTGAAGTGTTTTTGTTTTGAAGAAGCTGTTTGTTTTAAAAGAAGCTGATATTTTTGAGTCTACGGTATCAATTCTCCAGCTCTAGGAACTTAGCAATGATGACTTTGACAGTTGCTTCTTCGTAAGGTTTTTTTCCCCTGGTCCTCTGGGATCCCAGTGATTTTTATGTTATTCCTCTCATCGTCTGCTTATTTATTTTGAGGCTCTTCCATCTTCTTTTGTTATTAGAAGTTTTCTGCGCTTCATCTTCAAACTCACCGATTATATCTTCAGCAACTGTTATTCTGCCAGTGAAGTTTTCTAGTAAATTTTTTATTTCATCAACCAATTTTTTCAGTTTTTGTCATTTTTTTTTAGTTTTTGTAGTTTTCTCATTTCTCATTTCTGCTTTCATATCTTCTTGTTTATTGGCGCCCTGTTCCATTGTTTCTTTGAGCTCATTAAATATTTAAATGTGTGTTCTTTGAAGTCTTTTTCAGAGAGAGAGATTATATAGGTGGTTAGTACTGATTGGATCTTTAAAGTTACAGTCTTCACCCACTACTCCGGGTGGATTTCTGTGCATATTTACTATAGTTTCTTTTATAATTTGGAGTTGTAACTTTCCTAATTCTCTCTTAGAGTCTTCCCTAGAAGACGTTCCCAAGAAGAAACATCTTGGTGGGGAGGGCAGAGATTTTATAGGAATTGGAAATTATCTTGCAACTTTATTGGAAGCAATGCCTCTGGATCTCACCTCTGACCTGTGAAAGGGACCATGACTCAGTTTACTCCAGTTGACCAGATCCTGCTGCAGCGGGCAGCTGATGGGGAAGCTTTCAGTTAGATCACAGGTCCCTAGGGTTCTTTATGTAAATCTTTAATTCTTTAGTAATCTTGTAGTTTCGTGTGTGTTAATTTTGTATACCTTCAATTAAGTTTATTTCTAACTCTACTATTCTTTTGGGGGGCACACCTGGTGACACTCAGGGGTTACTCCTGGCTATGCACTCAGAAATTGCTCCTGGCTTGGGGAAATATGGGAGACTGGGTGATCAAACCACAGTCTATCCCTGACTCTATGCTCAGGAGCCACTCCTGGTGGGACTTGGTAAGGAGCATATGGTATGCTATGCCAGGGATCGAACCAAGGTTGACTGCATGCAATTCAGCCGATCTTCTCTTCATCACCCTGAAATGTGTTTGTTTGCTTATTTTGAGCCCACTTTCCAGTGGTTCTCAGAGGATACTCCTGGCTCCATGCTTAAGAATTACTTCTGGTAGTTCTTTTTTTTTTTTTTTTTTTTTTGGTTTTTGGGCCACACCCAGTGACGCTCAGGGGTCACTCCTGGCTATGCGGTCAGAAGTCGATCCTGGCAGGCACGGGGGACCATATGGGAACCGGGGGATCGAACCGTGGTCCATCCAAGGCTAGCGCGGTAAGGCAGGCACCTTACCTGCAGTGCCACCGCCCGGCCCCTACTTCTGGTAGTTCTTGAGGGGCCAATTGAGGTGCTGGGAATTGAACCTGGGTAGCTGCATGCAAGGCAAAGGCCTTACCTGTTATACTGTCACTCCAGCCCTACCCAGGACTATTTTTTTTAATTTCAGGTTTTTGGTTTTTTATTTGTTGTTGTTGTTGTTTTTTTTTTGGTGGGGGAAACACATTTGACAGTGCTGGGTGGGAGGGCTACACCTACCTTGGTTCTGTGGGTTGCTCCTGTGGTGCTAGGAAATCATGTAGTACGGAGTCCTAAACCTGGGGCTTCTATATGCAAAATGTATTCTAACATTTGGATCTCTCTCTCTCTCTCTCTCTCTCTGCCTTTAATTTTATTTCTGACTTGTTCCCAGAGAGTGGATCTTTATATTAATTAATCTTTATATATTGGTCCTACAACTTTTTCATAGGTTTTAATAGTCTTTCAGTGAACTCATTGGGGCTTTTCATATACAAATGTGAATATATTCTTAAAAAGAAAATCATTAAGGTACTTATGTGAAAAAGACAGGGAAGAGAGGAAGTAGCTATTTTCAGGGAGACTCACTCCAGTGCTGCTGAGTGCTCAGGGTTGTGGTTAAAGCCAGTATAGATGAGTAATGCCAGCTGTGGGCAATCCATGCTCGGAGCTGCAGTGAGCGAATGGACCATTCTTAGAAGGTGACCAGGACATACTTGTGATGAGGACCCCTAACATGGATTGTTCCAAAGGTCACTGTGAAAGTCAGTAAGCTAAAAAATGTGTGAGTCTCTGTGTGCTTGTGACTGCTCTGCAAAATTTCATCTCAGAATCAACAGTGACATAATCCCAGCTGGCACTGGGCTGCCAAGCCTGGCCAGTTTGGTGATGTGGCGGTTGGTGCCTTCTCTATTACTCACTGGGCATCTGGGATAGAGCCAATGTTTCTATGAACTGCACATTCCCTGATCCTGGTTCCCTTAACTTCAGAGCAGCACTTCCACTCCTCTTCCCCATGCAGTCAGGTGCTTTTAGTCATGTCGGAGAGAAAGCTGTAGACTCTGTACCAGCTTCTTCATCATTTGCTGGAGCTCTGGGCTTGATGCTCAACTGAGTTAATTAGGCCTAAAAAAACTGACTGGGGTGCAAGTTGCATTGCTTGGACAGGAACTTAGTCTAAAAAATTTTGGGAAAGACACAGTAGGTGTCAAGTCCTGCTATGATGGTCCTTGAGAATCCCAGTCTCCCCCATCTCCTTCCCTGACTCTTTGAGCCCCTCCCTACTTTGGTGTCTGTGCCTCAACACTCTTGGCAATCTGCTTACTAGACATTTACTACATAAGCTTCCCCAAAAGCCATTTGTCTGCAGAGCCTGGGGCACCTACCAAGCTTGCTGGTATCTTGTACTGAGCTTATGTCCTCCTATCTTTTATGGATTTTCATAACAAGGAAAGTTGCAGGGAAAATGGGACCAATTTGGCCACTGTTTGTTAGCTTTGATGGGGAGGAATTCAGTGGGAATATGTTTAAAACCTATCCCCCAAGTGATGTGATAAGATAAGTGCTGTGATTCCTGTTCTAAAGTTTTCCTAGGCTGTTTCTGATTACATTATTACAATAGTTATTCCTCTATTCCTATAAGCCAATAACCATACTGAGCACCAGATGCTTGAACTAGAATCCACTCAGACCCTCAGGCCCTTGAAGTGAACCTCTCTGTTCTCAGAAGCCAGATTTGAATCCCAGGTCCTCCACCATAAGACACTACTTTCTTTCACTGATCATGCATGAACCTGATCAAACACACACCACTCTTTAAGGGGAGGCTCACCCAAACCCAGTGGACATCCTGGCCTAGTTTAGTCCCTTTGCCTCTATCACTGGATTCCCTGCCCTTCTCTATGGTGCAGAGATGTGTTGTGTCTCTCACAATTTGAGTTTCCAGCAATTCGTTCTTAAAGTGCTGGAGACTGTGGCTTCAACCCCCCTGGAAACTGTCTGGATCAAATGAGAATTCACCCGAAGCTGTGGAATGTGGGGAAACCCAATTGGTCACAACAAATTTTACCTGACAAAGATCTCTTTCTGAAGGCTGGAAAAAATTCCGTTTTGTAAGCGACCTTCTCACCATCTTCCTGTGCCCTGAACATTCCTGTCCTGAGACCAAAAATAGACTAGACTGAGGTGGAATCTCAAGCCAGAGGCCAATGGCCCTGCCCTGGCCATCTGGTGTCCACGTCGGCCGGCCAGCCGTCTTGTCTGAGAGGGTGTGGAAGGTCCCTCCTGTGTCCCCTGCTGGCTTGCTTTATTCTCAGAGCCTGCTCCATTCACTAAGCAACCTCCCTCCACAAAGGGACACATTTCATGTAGGTCAGGGCAGACTGTGACTAAGGACCTCAGCTGGGGAAACCTCTTGACACTGAACTGCTATGAATGAGGCTCATTCATACCTCCTGGGGAACCCTGGGCTGGGAGGGCCGGGGGTGGGGGGTAGGGCCAGCACCCCCACTCCCATCTGAATGGTAAAGTCTAGCAGAGTGGGGCCATATGAGTGAAAGAATGAGTGAAATCAGCTATGGCTGGAGTGTGGCTGTTTCACCACAGTACACAGGAGCCTGAGCAAGGTGAGGAGTTGTGAAGGGCACCAAGGGTTGGCCATGCTTCCCACTTGGGATGGGCATGGACTCTAGAACACAAAATGTGAAACGTGCAGGATGGAATGTCTCTCCCTAATGCACTCCCAAGAACCTCAGCAGTGAGGAGTCACTCCTAAAGGCAGAAGTCTGCAGAGAACCATTTTAGAGTTCTTGGCCCCTTCTAGTCTGGTTGGAGATGGGACAACTCTGAGGACCAGCTCATATGAGAACAGTACTTGTCAAATGCCCCATGCTGATGAGAATAGGCTGTTTGCATTATGGATGGAGTCACTTGGGCCCATTCTATCTGAGGGCTGCAGAGTGGTGTCTCTTGGGTAGGAGCCACTATTTGGTGTCATCTTGTGTAGGAACAGAGTAGGAAAGTCAAGAACCTCTTGGTTCCTCAGCAAACATTGAAAGCAGGTTATTTGAGTGATAGCATAGCAGCAGGGAATCTGCCTTGCGTGCAACCGACCTAGACTAGACCTGAGTTCGATCCCTGACATTCCATATGCCCCCCCTCACCAGGTTTCTGAGTGCAGAGTAGGCCTAACCCCTGAACACTGCCGGGTGTGGTCAAAAAACAAAAGAAGAATAAAAACAGAATTTTAAAAAAGCAGGTTAGTTCCATAGCATGGGGTGATTTTTTTTCACAGGCATGATGAGGTGATTCCGAAAGGATTATGCTGAAGGAAGAGATGTTGTTCCCAAGGAAATCATGAGGCTCAGGTTTGAATGAGGCATTTTGTCATTCTTGGAGTCGAACTATTTAGTAAGCAAAATAACTGCCTGAGTAAAAGACTCTGGATATCCCAGTTGCTTGCCTTTTCTGTTTACTTTTGGAAGTATTTTGTTTTTGTTTTGGCCCATACCCAGTGTGCTCATGGGTTACTCCTGACTCTACAATCAGAAATTACTCCTTGTAATCTTGGAGGACCATATGGAATACCAGGGATTAGAGCTGGGTCAACTATGTACATGGAAAAATGCCCTCCATATTTTTTAAAATCTTTCAGGTCAGAATTAAGTAAAAATTATTTTAATTCTTTATCCACTGTATATTTTAGAAACACCAATAAAATTATTCTAGGACTGGAGGTCTAGGGAAGTTCCTTGGGTAGCATAGACTTAAGAGCTAAAGGTGACCTCCAGTGAATGATGTTTATTGACAGTTCAAGTAAATCAGCTTTTGATCAGCTGATTAGCTAGGCAAGATTCAGTTTTCAAAGCTCCTTTCCTCCCACCAATACCCAGCTCAGCTCTTGGAAAGGTCAGCAAGCATTGGTTGGCTAAAGTACTACTTGTTTATGGACACTGCAGATTCCGGAACCTCATCATCCCTTCAGACATGATACAATTTAGTTCCTAGTTCAGTTAGCATGGGTGAGGACATCTTTTTTATTTAGCTAATGAAGGTTTCCTATAATAGTGTGTCTTTTGGAAGAAAATGCATATTTCTAATTTTCAAGTAAGTAGTTGCTTGAACAAGAACAAGATCCAGAAACAGCAACCTAAGCTCATCTTGGGGAGATCCCAATATCCCTACTCAAGGTAGTCTTAAGATTGATATAAATATAATTTAATTTTATTATGCAATTTAGCATCAAGCAATTTACATTTAAATACCCTAACCCAAGTCAACTATGTAATCTCTGTTTGATCCAAGATATATATTTTGGTTTTTGGGTCACACCCAGCAGTGCTCAGGGGTCACTCCTGGCTCCATGCTCAGAAATTGCTCCTGGCAGGCACGGGGGACCATATGGGGCACCGGGATTCGAACCGATGACCTTTTGCATGAAAGGCAAACACATTACCTCCATGCTATCTCCCGGGCCCCAGATCCAAGATATTTTACATGAATTTTTTGACTATCTACTTTAAAAAAACAGTTTGAATTTTTTCTTTTTCCTGAATAATAGGTGTTTCTTGTTTTCTTTTTTTAAAAAAGTTACTGCTACATACCTAGCACTTTTATTTCACAGGTAACATACTGAAACAGAAACTGTGTATACCTGAGGTCACAGTGCTAATATGTGGTAGAAATGGGATTTGAACTTAGTTCTGTATGATCAGCCATTAGACAGATGAGCTCTACTCATGGGCAATGGAGAGGTTATAGTACACCCAGGCTGCTTGTGAGATAGAAGTAGGCAGGGCCGTGTGATATCAAGGAATTCTTTCCTCCTCTGAAAGCACAATGCTTCTTATCAAAGTTTATGCTCCTTGTCCTCTACTGCTTAACCAAGAGCCAAGAGAAAATACTGGAGAAATTAATTACCACTTCCCCATAAGCCACATCACAGCCAACTTTCTTCCAAAGCATCCTCTGGTTCCTATTCCTCAGTCAAATTCTGCAGCCCTTGGGCATCTTGCCTTGAGCGTCTGATGATGACCCATTCCTGAGCCAAGCTGCATAAATAATTAAAGACCATCTGCTGCAGTCATTCCTCAACTTCATTTGGTACTAACTGTACTCTCTGTAGTGAGCTTCTCTCCTGAGATACTTCCCTTTGCATGACTGGAGGTTGCTGAAACCTGAGCTTGGCCTGGTGTGTGAATGAGTTGCAGACTGATCAGCTGACTTAGTTGGTCTATGTTCAAGGCAGAGTATGTGCCTACAATTTAATTTTTGTGTTACCGGTGATGCAACCACTTTGGCATAGATTCCTCTTGGGCTGTGAATCACCCTCGAGGTCTTCCAAGGTAAATGCTGAGAATAGGTCTTCAGTTGTCTGAACTCTCTCTCTCTCATTTGTGGTGACAGGTAGATGCCACAGATGGGATTTTTGAATTCTTCAGTGAAATGAAAATCTCTCGGTGAGAACTGATAGAGGGGATGATGCAGAGAAAGGTGTCTTCAACCCATCTGAATACCGTCAGAATCATCAGCTGTCCAGAGGGTAAAAGGAAAAGTTACCATAGTTGTTTATGGTTGGGCACCCAAGATTCTAGATGACAGAGTGCACTTTTGTTTGATTTTCTTTCTTTTATTCAATTAAAAAATGTTATGCTTCAGGACAGAGATAATACACAGGGTAAGGTGCTTACATTGCACTTCAGGTGTGATCTATGGCACCCCTTGTGGCCACTGAAGCCCTACCAGAGCGGTCCTTGAGCTTCAGATCCAGAAGTAAGCCTTAGGACCCTTGGGTGTAGCCCCAAAATAAAAAATATAAGTAAATAAAAAGTAAAATTTAAACATTTTTTTTGGTTTTTGGGTCACACCTGGTGACGCTCAGGGGTAACTCCTGGCTATGAGCTTAGAAATAGCGCCTGACTTGGGGGACTATATGGGATGCTGGGGGATGGAACCTAGGTCCATCCTAGGCTAG
>PVKC010053621.1:0-10109 GCA_004027635.1 Crocidura indochinensis | reverse complement strand
TTCTGAGCATGGAGCCAGGAGTAACCCCTGAGCACTGCCGGGTGTGACCCAAAAACCAAAAAAATAAAAAAATAAAAAAGAATGGGAACAGTCGAAAATAGAAGTCTATGATAAGATCAACAGAAACAACATAAGAATCATTGGAGTCCCAGAGACCCAGGAAGAAAATTTCCAGGAAGAATCAACCGTCAAGAACATCATTAAAGAGAATCTTCCAGAGCAAAAGAACATATGGGATCAAATCCTGCATGCTCGAAGAGTACCAACCAAAAAAGACCTGAGAAAAAAATACCCCAAGACACTTCCTAGTCACAATGACGAATCCCACAGATAGAGACAGAATTCGGAAAACAGCAAGATCAAAAAGAGAAATTAAATTCAAGGGAGCATCCTTGACATTTACAGCAGATCTGTCACCAGAAACACTCAAGGCCAGAAAACAGTGGTGGAATATTGTCACAAGACAGAATGAAATGAATGCTTCACCTAGAATACTCTACCCAGCAAAACTCACTTTCCGGTTTGATGGAAGAATACATGGCTTCACAGACAAAAAACAGCTTAGAAACTTTACAAACTCAAAACCAGTCTTAAGAGATAAATTGAAAGACCTAATTTAAGAAAAGACTAATCAAAATACACACCAAATTTTGATATAAAAATGGCATCTCCAAAAAAAAAATGGCATCAAATCCCAGAACAACTCTTTCTCTCAATGTCAGTGGACTAAATGCACCAGTTAAGAGACACAGAGTGGCTAAATGGATCAAAAAACTCAATCCAACTTTATGCTGTCTACAAGAAACATATCTGAATAGTCAGAACAAATATAGACTCAAAGTAAAAGGCTGGAGGAAAATTATCCAAGCAAACAATACCCATAAAAAAGCTGGAGTGGCCATTCTAATATCAGATAATGCAAACTTTATACTCAGGAAGTTTGTAAGGGACAAAGATGGACATTATATATTAATCAAGGGGTACGTAGAGCAGGAAGAAATCACTCTTCTAAACATATATGCACCGAATAAGGGTTCAGCAAAATATTTAATACAATTGTTGACAAAGTTGAAAAATAATATCAATAACAACACAATAATTGTGGGGGACCTCAACACAGCTTTGTCAACACTGGATAGGTCAACCAGACTGAAACCCAACAAGAATATACTGGACCTGAGAAGAGAAATGGAAGAAAGAGGCCTAGTGGATATATATATATATATCCATCCCCAGAAATCTGGATACACATTATTCTCCAATATACATGGGACATTCTCCAGGATAGACTACATGCTGGCACATAAAGCATATCTTCATAATATCAAGAGGATAGAAAATTTGCAGGTTACCTATGATGACCACAAGGCTCTGAAATTATTTGTGAATTTCAAAAAACACAGAAGAAAAGCTTTAACACCTGGAAGTCCAACCACCTCATACTGAATAACCAATGGGTCTGAGAGGAAATCAAAAGGTTCCAGGAAATAAATAACAATGAAGACACAAACTATCAGAACTTATGGGGCACAACAAAAGCAGTACTGAGAGGAAAATTTATAGCCTTGCAAGCACATATCAGGAAGGAAAAAGGGGCTTACCTGAGTAGCTTAATGGCGCAGCTCATAGAACTAGAAAGTTCTCAACAAAAGGACCCAAAAATAGGGAGGCAGAAGGAAATAACAAAGCTGAGAGCAGAAATCAATGTAGTGGAAACCCAACGAACAATCAGAAAGATCAACAAAAGCAGAAGTTGATTCTTTGAAAAAATAAACAAGATTGATAGATCACTGTCAAAACTAACAAAGAAAGAGAGAGAAAAACTTGATAACTCATATTAGGAATGAAAAAGGAGAGATGACTACTGATATGGCAGAGATTCAAAGGGTAATCAGAAACAACTTTGAGAAACTCTGCACCACTAAAAATGAGAACCTGGAAGAAATGGATAAATTCTTGGACTCTTATAATCTTCCACGGTTGAAGGAAGAGGATGTAGCATATCTAAACACCCCCATCACTAATGATGAAATTAAAATGGTAATCAAATGTTTGACAAAAACAAAAGCCCAGGCCCAGTTTGATTCACTAATGAATTCTTTCAAACTTTCCAAGAGGAAATACTACCAATCATCACAAGAATCTTTCATGAAATTGAAAAAAACGGAAGCACTTCCAAATACCTTTTATGAAGCCATCATCACCTGGATACCTAAACCAGACAGAGATACAACAGAAAAAGAAAATTACAGACCAGTATTGCTGATGAATACAGATGCAAAGATCCTCCACAAAATCCTGGCAAATAGGATTCAATGCCTCATTAAGAAGATCATTCACTATGATCAGGAAGGTTTCATCCCAGGAATGCAAGGATGGTTTAACATCCATAAATCTATCAACATAATACATAATGTCAACAACAAGAAAAATAAAAATCACATGATCATATCAATAGATGCAGAGAAAGTATTTGATAACATTCAACACCCATTCTTGATCAAAACTCTCAGCAAGATGGGAATGGAAGGAAACTTTCTCAATATAGTTAAGGCCATCTACCACAAGCCAGTTGCAAATATTATCCTCAATGTTGAAAAAATAAAGCTTTCCCTCTAAATTCTGGCACAAGACAAGGCTGTCCTCTCTCACCACTTCTATTCGAACATAGCACTGGAAGTACTCACTATGGTGATTAGTCAAGAAAAATATATCAAGGGAATCCAGATAGGAAAAGAAGAAGTCAAGCTCTCGCTTTTTACAGATGACATGATACTCTACTTAGAAAACACTAAAGACTCTACCAAAAAGCTCCTAGAAACAATAGACTCATATAGCAAGGTGGCAGGGCTACAAAATTAACACACAAAAATCAATGGCCTTTCTATACACCAATAGTAATAAGGAAGAAATGGATATTAAGAAAACAACCCCATTGACAATAGTGCCACATAAACTCTAATATCTTGGTATGAACTTGACTAAATATGTGAAGGACCTATTCAAAGAAAGCTATAAAACTCTGCTCCAGGAAATAAGAGAGGACAGGTGGAAATGGAAACACATACCCTGCTCAAGGATTGGCAGGATTCACAACATCAAAATTGCACTACTATCCAAGGAATTATAATGATTTAATTAGATCCCTCACAAGATACACATGACATTCTTCAAAAAGTGGATCACGCACTTTTGAAATTCATTTGGAACAATAAACACCCTAGAATAGCGAAAGCAATCATTGGGAAAAAGAACATTGGAGGAATTACTATCCCCAATTTCAAATTTTACTACAAAGCAATACTGATAAAAAACAGCATGGTATTGGAATAAGGACAGGCCCTCAGATCAGTGGAATAGGCTTGACTACTCAGAAAGTGTTCCCCAGACATATAGTCACCTAATTTTCAATAAAGGAGCAAGAAATCCTAAATGGAGCAAAGACAGCCTCTTCAACAAGTGGTGTTGGCACAACTGGCTAGCCACTTCCAAAAAATTGAACTTAGACCCCCAGCTAACATCATGTACGAATATGAAATCCAAATGGATGAAAGACCTTGATATCAGACCTGAAATCATAAAATACATAGAACAACATGTAGGCAAAACACACCAGGACATTGGGACTAAAGGCATATTTTAGGAGAAAACTGCACTCTCCAAGCAAGTGAAAGCAGAGATTAACAGATAGGAATATATTAAGCTGAGAAGCTTCTGCACCTCAAAAGAAATAGAGCCCAGGATACAAGAGCCACCCACTGAGTGGGAGAAACTATTCACCCAATACCCTTCAGATAAGGGGCTAGTCTCCAAAATATACAATGTACTGATAGAACTTTACAAGAAAAAAACATCTAATTCCATCAAAAAATGGGGAGAAGAAATGGACAGAAACTTTGACAAAGAAGAAATACAAATGGCCAAAAGACACATGAAAAAATGCTCCACATCACTAATCATCAGGGAGATGCAAATCAAAACAACTATGAGTTACCACCTCACACCATAGAGAATGGCACACATTACAAAGAATGAGAACAAACAGTGTTAGTGGCAACGTGGAGAGAAAGGAACTCTTATCCACTGCTGGTGGGAATGCCATCTAGTTCAACCTTTATGGAAAGCAATATGGAAATTCCTCCAGAAACTGGAAATCGAGATCCCATACGATCCAGCTATACCACTCCTAGGAATATACCCTAGGAACACAAAAATACAATACAAAAACCCTTTCCTTACACCTATATTAATTGCAGCACTATTTACCATAGCAAGACTCTAGAAACAACCAAGATACCATTCAACAGATGAATGGCTAAAGAAACCATGGTACATATACACAATGGAATATTATGCAACTGTTAGGAGAGATGAAGTAATGAAATTTTCCTATACATGGGTGTACATGATCTATTATGCTGAGTGACATAAGTCAGAGAGAGAGAAAAACGCAGAAAGGTCTCACTCATCTATGGGTTTTAAGAAAATAAGAAATACATTCTTGCAATAATAATTTTCAGACACAAAAGAGAAAAGAGCTGGAAGTTCCAGCTCACCCCATGAAGCACACCACAAAGAGTGATGAGTTTAGTTAGAGAAATAACTACATTTTGAACTGTCCTAATAATGAGAATGTATGCGGGAAATGGAGAGCCTGTCTATAGAGTACAGGCGGGGTTTGGGTGTGGAGGAGGGATATTTGGGACAATGGTGATGAGAACGTTGCACTGGTGATGGGTGGTGTTCTTTACATGACTGAAACCCAAACACAATCATGTATGTAATCAAGGTGTTTATATAAAATATATTAAAAAAAGAGTTTAACTCTCACAAACAGAAATCCAGACGTCACTGGAAACCAACTTATTGTACACTTCTCAGAATTGTTTCAAAGGGGCATCACACCCCCCCAAAATAAAAATGAAGTGATATGATATGTTTGTATGTCTTTTTTATTCCTAAATAATATATTGGTTAATGACAGTATTATTTGATTTATGAGAGGAAGATGAGTTCTTTCAGGTGCCTTTTTTTTAAAACACAGAGAAAAGTGGAATTCTAAATTTTCACTTTACTAAAACTAATGTTAAATTATGTTTTAGGAAAACCAACTTTTGTCCTTGCTAGAAACAGTATTCTGCCTTTCTCAAGGATCACATTCATATCTAGACATTTGTGGAGTTCTCAGAAGTAGCAGATATATACCCAAGAATTTTATAAAATACTTTCTACGAGAAAAAGAAATCTATTCTTTTGATAGTTCCACTATCATACTATGGTTGCGGTTTTATTAGGTATATTCTGCAATGTAGAAAGAATCTATGCCAAAATGAAAGAATGATGCACAAAATAATATTTTTCATTTCTATTGTTATTGTCACTGAAACAAGTCAGTGAACATGGTTTCTAATCTACGTGCACTTTTATCCATTTGTTTGGATGGCAGGATGCCTTTAGTCAAAATGCACAGTCAATTCGTGTCAAAAAAGAGCACCAAGATAAGGTGAGACAAATAACCTCTGCAGAGCAGCAATTGAATTACACAGAAATAGATGTTGGTTTATTTTAATTTAATTTGTTTCAAGCTTTTCTCTGCCCTCTCCCTTGGGAAAGGGCTTGCTAATTAGGGATTCTCATAGAAAATGATAAAAGATTAAGTCTTTGATAAAACAAATGTATGTCATTTCACTATAAATTTTAAGGTATGAATTTACTAGCCTAATTTCCTCCCAAGGAGATCCCCCCAAAAGAAGGCCATCATCATTGTATCAGCATCATTTACCATAATCAGTGGTAATACATAAAATAATCTAAAGTAGTGCCATTAAATTCGGTCAGAACTTGCTTCAAAGTTTGCTCCATCATTAAAGGTTTAAAATATTGCTTCAGTTTTTACAGAAAAGAATACAAAGAAATATTTATTTAAAAATATTCTGAACAATATTAAATTCTGATCCAACACTACCATGTTTAACCATAAACTTAGAGTAATACTGTTTTGATTTGTGGAAGTATTTCAAGAAATATAAATAATGAATAATATTTGGGGCCAGGCGGTGGCGCTAGAGATAAGGTGCCGAGCTAACCTAGGACGAACCGTGGTTCGATCCCCCGATTCCCCATATGGTCCCCTGTGCCTGCCAGGAGCGACTTCTGAGCGAATAGCCAGGAGTAACCCCTGAGCGTCACCGGGTGTGGCCCAAAAAACCAAAAAAAAAAAAAAAAGATAAAAAGAATAATACAAATATGAATAATAAGTAGTGGCAGTAGACATCTTGTAGATGATCAATTTTATTAAAGGCACTTTTAATTTTTCCATTTACTTATTCTATAACAAAATTATTAGATACATTATATATTTTTATATATTTTCTTATTTATATGCTATAATACATAATATATATATATATATATATATAATTTAGTATTGATGGTTGCTTAGAAAAAAACATTTGTGCCAGATATCTCACACTATCTTTCATTCTAAAAATTTGGATTCTGATGGCCTAAATGTAAAAAGGCCTTAAGAACTTATATATATAAAATATTGCTTATAATAAAATACCAAATGCTATTACTGAGAATGACTATTAGTAGAACAATCAAGTTTTTTATATTAAGCCTAATTTATCTTAATAGATAGCATGATTACTAGAACTTTTTCCTTATTCTTAGCATAAATTTGACAAATGTTTGAGATGAGTTTTGCAATCGAAATATAAACTATAACTTAGAAATATGCCTAGAATGTATACCTAATTTAATCATACTTCCATAAAATCATATATGTGATAACTATTTATATATACTATTATAGTTGAATATTTTATCTTTGGATCATATGAATTAAATTATCTGTATTATGTATAATCACACTTCTTGTTTATTTTGAGCACATTTACACACTTGGAGGTATTCTGGGTTAACTCTTGGCTCTTGTCATTATTAATTTATTTATTCAATACTTAACTCTGTTTTTGTGGTTCCAGTTTTAGTGTTACTGATTATTGTACTGCCTATGTTAAGCTGTTTAAATACTTTGATAGTATAATTTGGTGTCATCAGTGCTCACAGGACGGGAAACTGTTGTCCCAATGCCTCTTGTTGTAGCCCAAGAGCAAGGAAGTAAAAGAGCCTGTTTAAATTCCTAACAGTGTCATATCTTAAGGAGGGAAAATGAACCTGCAGTTTTGATTTTCAATGGTTCTCCCCTGACTCACCTGATGGGACCAAATAGCAAAATAGTTTACTGCTAAATCCTGTCACTGCTGGAACCTGCCCTGATCTTGAAGGTGATATATTTCAGTACAAACTCTACTGTTGAGAACATTGCTATGGACATAAAGTGGCTTATCTGAACTTCTTCCATTTAAACTGTCCATGACTTGTATGTGTAGATTTATATACAGATATATATGTATGAGCTGAGGTACATGTATATGTGTATATTTGTATTATAGCTATATTTAATGGCAACATTTATGAAGAAGTTTAATTGTTGTAGAGGGGAATGGCAAAGATCGTCATATAAATAATGATTAGCTCTATAAATTTGATCAAGGAAGCCTAAAGAAGTAGAGGCTTTTTGCATTTTTCCTTTTTCAATGAAAGATAATCAAGTGAAAACAAGACAAAAGAGTTGGGAGCATTTCTAAATGAGGAAGTTATATAGAAACATGTTGTTAAATGAATGAGTTTAAAAGTTGTCTTAGCATTTTTTTCTTTTCTTTTTTTTGGCTGTTTGTCTGTTTTGTTTTTTGGGCCTCACACGCTGATGCTCAGAGATTGCTTCTGGCTCTGCGTTCAGAAATCAATCCTGGCTTGGGGGATCATATGGGATGGCAGGGATCCAACAGCTGTCCATCTCAGAGTAGCGTGGACAAGGAAGATGACTTACTCTTGCATCACCGCTCCAGCCCCAGGTTAGCACTCTGCTTTAGAACATGCTTGAGCTACCAGTATAAAGACAATCATCTTTTCTTGACCAACTCACTATTATATGTAGCAAATATTATTTATTAGAAATCTAGTAAAAGAAAAATTAAGCTTTTAATAAATGAGTGCTGCAGATAGAGTAATTTTAAGGAGAGTATAATAATAATGAATTTTATATCAAGGTTATTTACAAGAAACAGTGAATAAACAGCTGTAGAGAATTTGGCCTGGCTACAGTGGGCTCTGTTTACAATGATCATTTATTCCATTATCCTCATTTTTCCCATTAAATGTTCCAGAAAACAATACTTTCTTTTTCAAAATCAAAATTTAATCTTTTATGTTTTAATACACGGTCATGGCTAGATTAATAAAATAATTGTCTACCCAACTGTCAGCTGTTTAGGGAAGTTAGAACTGTGTTTAATTAAAATATTGACATGTTTTAGTATAATTTTTTTCCAGCCTGATATATCTAAAGAAATAGTGATGATACTAAAATAAAAATTATGGGGCTTCAGTGATGGTGCAGCAGCAGGGCATTTGCCTTGCATGCAGCTGATCCAGGAAGGACACTCCCAGCATCACATATGGTCTCCCAAGCCAGGAGTGATTTCTGAACGCATAGATAGGAGGAACCCCTGAGTGTCACCGGGTGTGGCAAAAAATTATAAAATTAAAAATATGAAAATGATGTAGCAACATCTTTGATAGTGAATTTAAGTTTATTAATATTATAAGTTTCCATTATTATTACAAGTTTATTATTATCACTTTAACAGGCATCTCTTAAGTTATTTTGAAAATAAAGTTCATTATTAACTTATAGACTCATTGGAATTATGTGTTGTGGGATATCATATTATACTTTCTGTGAGTAAAACTACACAATTTCATAGACCTACATCTTGGAAAATGAATGATCTGAATCTACTTTTAAAATAAACAAGACTAAGTTCCGTAAAATTAAGTGAATGTATTATTTTAACCTGATATGATTTTTTCAAATGTGAAAAAGTAAAAGGCTCAAATGAGAACAAATAGTGGCTATTTTTCCAGCATTTGCTATTAGAAAGAGAGCCAGCTAACATCATTTGTAGTTGGCAGATACTCAAAGTACAGGAGTATGAAGCCTTTTAATGAGAGAAAAAAGCAAAGGCTTAAGGATTGGAATTTGTTGTCATGGCAAACAGGAAGAGATAGCTAAAAGTAAAATGTTTTATTAGTTTGAAAAGCATATTTGACTTTCCTTGCTTTACCCTGAGTTTTATATATATGTATATATAAAGAGAGATAAATAATACAAGAAATAATTTTGGAGATGATGATGGTGATGAAAATTATTATATATAGCTTCTACATTGGCCAGACTAAAATTTCTCTATTTTATTCTTCTTTATTATGTAAGTGAAACAAAATAATTTTATCTAGTAAAACTTGGAAATATGTTTTATATAATTTTGAGCTTTATATTTTATTTTTTCAGTCGTGGAATTAATGTTTCCAATGTCATCAATGTTTCATTTCATGCCTTCAGTGTTTTAACATTGCACTCATAATACATTCTCCAAGTTTACTTTCTGTTACCCCACTCCCACCACTACCTCCACTTTGGCAAACTCAGTTCAGTAAGTCAGTTCCCAGGTTTTGTTGCCATTGGCTACTTGTTATTTTCTTAATATATATGTTTCTTTATATCTCATATATGAGAAAGAGTATGTATTTGTTTCTCTTCTGACTGATTTCATTCAACTTGATAGCTTCTAATTCCACTGTATTATTTGATAATTACTTATGACTTAGTAGTACTCCACCGTGTATATATATACTACTTTTTTGTTATCACTTAACAGACCTTGGGGTCATGGATTGTATCCAGACCTTGTATATTATGTATAATGATGGAATGAACATAAGAGTACATATCTCTTTTTCAAAATATTTTCTTTTTTTTGCTCTGCAACTTTAGCCTATCCTTCCTCTCAGACTCCAGGGTCAACCCTGAGTGCCTGACGAGGGGCCAGCAAGATGGGTGCCAAGGAGGAGTCTAGGGGGGACCCCAGGCTTTCCTGAACCCCATCCAGAGGGTGGGCTGGGGACAGTCACAGGCAGCTTTTATTTCCTCACCAGACTCCATTTTAAAGCTGCTGTTTAGTTTAATAATATTTCTTTTT
>PVKC010053620.1:0-10101 GCA_004027635.1 Crocidura indochinensis | reverse complement strand
GGCCCAAAAAACCCAAAAAAAAAAAAAAAAGAAAAAAAGAAAAAGTATACTGCCCCATTAACCTGTAGCTGAAAATTTTCTTAATTCTTTTTTTTTACCAAGCACTATTCCGGAACTTCCATGTTCCTATACCTTTAAACTATTTTGGGGGAACTTTCTGTCCCTATTAACCTTCCCTTTCTTTTCTGTTATGTTGTTGAAAAGGGCTGGTATATTAATTTTCACTTTATTTACATTGTTGCTATGAAAATATAACACATAATTTATACATTTTGTCTTTATGTAAAAAAAAGGGTGGAGATGTAGCTCCACCCCGGAATACAGGTAACTGAGACCCGCCCATTTGGCTGCAGACCCTGCCCATTTCCGGGGAGGGGTCTGGGAAAGGTACTTAAGGGCTCTGACCCAGAGGGGAGGGTCTGGAGCTCTTTTGTCTTTGGTCCAGAGCCTTGGCTGAGACAAATTAAGATGCAGGGCTAGCTGCTTAAAAGGTTATGATGTATGCCACACATGTATGGCTAGGATGAATAAAGCTGTTACTTCCTGAAAAAAAAAATAAAAAATAAAAGTATACTGCCCCAACTAAAATACAGAAAAAATTTAAAATAGAAACACAGTAGTAACATCTTATTCAAAAAACTGACAGCAGCCATGGTGAATGTTGGTATGTCCCACAAATTTAATAGTAGTGAGAGGGTACTCTGGCTAGCCCTACAGTTAGTTCTGCTGTGTAGGATCTAGTCAAATTCAGACCCAAACCCAGTGGCATCCTACCCTGAGGTAGTAGATGCTAGAGTAGACAGAACACAACAGTTTTGAAGTCACATTGCCAGAGGTTACAGCAGAATCCAAATTCCAGGGAAAACCTCAATCCCTCGCTTTCTCCCACTCTGGATCAAAGGGTTCCAGAGTCTCTCAGCACAACATGGGCACTTTCCAACCCAGATCTCAGATGAGCGAAAAAAAAAGATCTAATTATACCTGATTTATATTTTAAAATATATATTAGTTACTCATTCCAGGAGCTAGCACTTTCAGCTTCAGCAATCTGAAAGATTTACAGCCAACATACTTTCTGATAGTATTCTGAGCTACATATTAAAACAGCTGTATCTGATCTCAAAACATGAGAGGGGAAAAAATCAAGATGAATATATTTCACCCCCCTCACCAGCCCTTCATCAAATGAGTAAAAGTGTTTGGCCAAACATTTCCAAAAAATAATCCACGAATTGACACTTGAAGAAATTCAGCTCCTCTGGGAAAGAGGAAAATTATAAATAAAGTCGCTGATGTGGTAAAGTTGAGATTGAATAAACACTGCCTTCCTTATAGACTCATGTATCATGTCCAAATGGTTACTTTTTATTTCCCAACCTCCCATTTGTCAAAGAAATTACAGCAGCTATAAAACTGAAGGATAAACACTTTAAATAAGAATTCATACTCAAAGCAAGTAAGAATCTTTCAACTTTTATTTCTACGATACATTCATCTGGAACCTTTTTCTTTACAATTTCCCCCTAAGAGAAATGAATACAATAAAAATATAATCCAACTACCAGCAATGTTTGTAACCAGAAAAGAATCTAAAATCTCTGGTGTGATAATATAGGAATTTTTAAAAAATATAAACTTCATACCAGAAATAAAGCCTGAATATTCTCTTTTTCTTTAAAAATATAATTTTCCTTCATTGCTCTTCCATGTAAACCTTATAATCAATCGTTATTTTTCTAAAACCTATTTTTACTAGCAATTATAACACTATAGTTCTGGGGTGCTTTGTCCTTATGTTGTGTCCTGTTCTTTACAGTAAAACAATATTACAGGAGTGATTTTAAAAATGGGATACAACCAGGTTCTTGCAAGATTCCTCAAGATATAGTTTAGAAAAGGGTTTTGTCAGTAGCAAGCTGAAACCCAATTGAATTTCCATGTTTATGAAATTAGAAAATGTGTATAAAGCACTTTCGCAAACTATAAAGTTCTAATGAAATACTTTGTTTTAATTTGGGACTAAAAAGGCTACTGGTTGGGAATGACTATCAGGGACAAAAGGCAAAATTTTATTATTTTCTATACCTACTTAGACTTATGGAGGTGATAATTACAAACTGCAAAGAAGTTGGAAGTATTGGTACAGGGATCTCACAAAGTTTAGATGATTTGCAGCAAGCAATATCTCTTTCTCTTAACTGAGATAAAGAACATGTGGCTTAGTAGTTGTTCAATATTTCTCCAGCCTGAGAAGTCAGGGCATTTGTTTCCAATTAGGAAAAAAAAAGTTTCAAAGTTTAAGGTTTGTTTGGGGCTGGAGCAAAAGCACTGCGGTAGAGCATTTGCCTTGAACCCGGCAGACCCCGGACGGACCTGGGTTCAATTCCCCGAAGTTCCATATGGTTCCCCAACCCCTGCCTGCCAGGAGTGATCTGTGAGTGCAGAGCCAGAACCCCTGAGCCTCAAGGGTGTGGCAACCCCAAAAAAAGCTTAAGGTTTGTCCTCACTCCTGATTCCTCTCTGTAAAACATCCTTACAATATGTAAAACCCACTTTATATGTAGAACCAAAGCCCAAAATAAATGGTTTATGAATGCTTCCCTTTCTGTCATTTAAGATCATCATCAAAAGTCTAATACGACTGTAGGTACAACAAACCTGAACTGAAGAAACTACCTCTAAATAAACAGTATCATTTACTTTCTAGGTTATTTGTAGAATACAGGAAGCAAAAAGTTTGATAACAAAATAACGCCAGGAAGATTTCCTTGTTAGAAGGCAAAAAAAGACTTAAGAGAAACTTCTCCACCTAAGACACCTTAATAGAACTTAAATAGGCTTAAGACCCAGCAATGAAGGGCTTATCTGTTTCAACAATTTAGAAGACAGCTGGCCATCGGTACCTTGACAGAGGGGACCATTAAAAGAAAGCATATGTCAGAAACTAGCTAAAGGATAACTGAACTAACAAGAGGAAATGGGTCTTGGTTGCTGCAGAAAAAAGATTTTGCTAGCAAAGCTGAACAAGTTAGGCACGCTAAAAGAAGCTGCCTCAAGGAACCAGGGTTTCCTTTCTGGCGTTTCTACACAACCTTCCTGTAGCCCTCTTGAGAACAGGCCTGGCTTAGCATGGGCAAAGGGCTAGAGGGCCTTAAAGCTTCTCTTTTGGGCCTCAGATGCACTTTCTCTTCGGTGTCATATTTCCCCAAGAGAATATTCAGGCCAAATTTGTATTTGTCTGTTTCTTTCTGCATTGGTAAGAATTATAAACTAGCAATTCTGGAATACTCCTGAGTATCTTATGCTAGTAAATGGTACCGTGAGTAACGTGAGTGGAAAACTTAAACGCCATGTACACGAGTCAAACAAGCCCGTGTCATACCTTGATGATGATTATTAGGCTTCAAGCCTATTTCAATATTACACGGAAAAGGTCACTTATCTTAAAATAACATGCCTTCATGTTTCTACATATAACAAAACTAAGATTTTAATATACATATTTAAAAACCAATCTACTCCCTTTTTACAATCATACTTTCAGTCCAACATTTAAGGTATTAACTCAAACTGTCAATAAGAATAACAGTGGACCAAGTAACAGTACCATTTATATGAAACAATAATGTAAAAGAAACATCAAACTTAGAAAACAAGGACTTACTAGTTATCCGCTCATATGGCTGATGTGTTCAGAAAAAAACCTCACATAGAACAGATCCCACTGTAATATTCTCATTTTCTCATTCCATGATACATGTCTCACTACTTTGATTCATTTATACAATGATTAGTTTTTCTAGCAGCAGAAATTAATATTGAATGCACAACCTAATTCAGAACTGTCATATGCTCCCAACTATTTTGCGTGGTCCTGAATTATAAATTCAATTTCTTAGGAGCATAAATATAAAGGGCTTCGCCCTACCTATGTACATTGTGCATGAAATGTTACTGAGACAGTAAGATGGAAAAAAGGAATGGAGGGTACAGTTTCTTAAAACAGTATAACTACATTAGACAATACTGTCAATGACATGTATCTTAACCGGATTATGAAAAAAATATTACCAGAATTTTGTACTAATTTCTTGGAGACGCTAAGAACAAAACATTAAATATACATACTGATTTGTAGATTTATTTGAAGAATCTTTGGTAGCAATTGTGTCTGTTCCACATTACTGGATTTTTTTTTAAAAATAAACATCAAAATTAATTCACTAATAAGCCAATAAAAGACAAATTATGTCACCATTCTTTTGGCTTTCCTATAAAACGTACTTGAGCCTGACTATTAACTTGCACTAAACATGCATTGAAACACAGTAACCATTTAACTTATGTACATATAAAATGAAAATGTTAGAAAGAAATTAGACAGTAATGAGAATCAACGACAAAACGTAACAATAACTGTTCTTAAGTAATTTATTTTTAAATTATAAGATTTACAATGCTTTTGATTAAGCAAAATAGCATAATAGAAATTAAACCAAATGAATAAACCAAAACAGAAAAAAACTTAAGTTCTCTTGACTATCAGTACGTAAGCCTTCATTATAAGTATCTGATGTCTGAATTACACCTTATGTAGTCATAAGTATAAGTGTTTCAACTTTTGTACTTATGGGTTTTTTTTTCCAATCTCTGTGAACTGTAATGCAACTTACATCAAATCCTACATACCTAGTATTTATACTGCAATAGCAGTAAATCTCACATGTGCAATCAAATGTAGAACTGGGCACAGATTTCAGCTTTTAACCGCAGAGAGAAATTATACAATGTATTCAGTACATTAGATCAACCAGACATAGAGTTTAGTACACTTATTGCAGAATTGGTATTTCTTTCGCTTTCAACTGAACCCGATGAACTTCTGAGATGACAGATTACTGCTGTGGATAGTAAGACTGCTGTGGGGGCTGAGGAAAAGGATATGAAGGCTGCTGGGGTCCCGAGAATGGAGTCTGTCCAGGGTTCTGATGATACATCGGTGGATATGGCACATTATACTGGCCGTATGCATAAGGATTAAAGCCCATTGGCATAGGCATTTGGCAATACCTAATGGAAAAAGAATACAAAACAACTAGATTGGTAAATAACGTATTAGAAATAACATATTAGAAAAAGAAACAACTTTTTTTTGGGGGGAGGGGGGATTTGGGTCATACCTAGCAGCGCTCAGGGGTTACTCCTGGCTCTGCTCTCAGAAATCACCCCTGGTAGACTCAGGGGACTATGTCGGATGCTGGGATCAAACCACCATCTCCTGGGCTGGACACATGCAAGGCAAACACCCTACCGCTATGTTATCTCTCCGGCCCCCAAGAAACATTTTTTTTTTTTTTTTTTTTTGGTTTCTGGGCCACACCCGGTGATGCTAAGGGGTTACTCCTGGCTATTCGCTCAGAAGTTGCTCCTGGCAGGCACGGGGGACCATATGGGGAACCAGGGGATTGAACTGTGGTCCATCCTAGGTTAGCGCAGGCACCTTACCTCCAGCGCCACCGCCTGGCCCCCCCAAGAAACATTTTAAAACCACTTTTTCAAGAGTCATTTTCCTATATATTTAGTCAAGTAGAGAACAATGGAGAGAAAAAGAGCTATTTCAAGGTCTTTGTCACAGAAAAGTAGTACTATTGTGTTCTTTACTAAAATAAAAGTGTATCAAGTGCTATGCAGAAAATAATAGTGCTAATGGGGCCAGAGTGCTAGTACAGTGGTTAGGACATTTGCCTTGCATGCAACTGACCAGGGTTCAATTCCGGCATCCCAGATGGTTCCCTAAGCCTTCCAGGAGTAATCTCTGAGCACAGAGCCAGGAAACCCTTAAATCACCGAGTATGACCCCAAAGCCCTATCCAAAAAAAGAGAAAAAAAGGCAAATAACACTGATGAAGGAACTAAGATTAAATAGCAAATTATCAATAAGGATTAAAATGCAAAGTCCTGGGGGCTGGAGCATACAGCAGATAAGAGCATTTGCTTGCACACAGATGATTTGGATTCCATTCTTGGCACCTTATATGGCTACCTGGTCCTCAGCAGGAGTGATTCCTAAGTACAGAGCTAGGAGTAAGCCCTGAGCTCAGCACCACTGCCTGTGGCCCAAGACATAAAAACTTTTAAATACGCAGTCCTCATTTTAAAATGGAAACCCAGGTACACTGTTGATTTTCAAATTTCAATGCTCACTATAATACACATAAATTTCGTGTTTATATGCCATGTATGTGGCCAATCCTGGTTCTAGCCTACTCAGTACCACATATGGCACCTGAGCACTGCCAGGAATGAGAATACTGCACCTAGACTAAGTCTTGAGCACAGCCAGGTGTAGCCCCCCCCAAAAATTGTGTATAAAATTCCAATAACTTAGGGTCTAATATATTTACAAAGGATAGTTGAAGCATATCTTTTAAAGATTAACAGCTTAGAAAAAAAAAAGCTAATCTTCCCCTCATTCATTGTCACTATGTACCATAAATAATTCTGTGAAAGATTTGTAATGCACTTTGATCACAATAAAAATTCATTTGAAAAAAAAAGCTAATCTTTAAGGCTCACTGTGGGGCGGGAGTGGAGGTGCAGAGCCTACAAGAGACCACGGTTCAATCCCCTGGCGCCCCATATGGTCCTCCAAGCCAGGAGCGATTTCTGAGCTCGTAGCCAGGAGTAACTAACCCCTGAGAGTCACCAGGATGAAGGTTCATTCAATAATGAGAAAAATCTCTTTCCATCAGTCAATCAGAACACCAAGATTT
This sequence comes from Crocidura indochinensis, assembly GCA_004027635.1. NCBI lineage: Eukaryota > Metazoa > Chordata > Mammalia > Eulipotyphla > Soricidae > Crocidura > Crocidura indochinensis. Next base: position 3,328 of record PVKC010053620.1, on the reverse strand, counting down.
CAAAGTACAAATCTATAAACGTAGTCATCGATCTTTAAATTCAAAGTCTGTTACATTCTGCTCTTACTACTCAACAGAGATGAAACATTATCTTTGGTCTATTTCCTTGGTTTTCTACACTTGGAATTTTTTTAAATGATAGTATAGATCCTCTCTGTAAAAAAATAAATAAGCAAATAAGCCTGGGAAACGACTATTCGCCTATGCAAATAAGTAACATTATTTTTACATATACATAAGCTGACAATGTAATCTATTCACTCTTGATACTTTCATTCAAGAGAGAAGTGACCCTGTTTTCATTACATTTAATGAAAGCTTGGAACAGTAGCCACTACTTGGGATAAACCTTTCAGCTTACCCGGGATATCCTGGATAGGTGGGATACGGGGGTCCCTGGGCTTGTGGAGGGGGAGCTGAACCAGGAGTTTGCGACGGCGCTGGCAAAGTGGTCCCAGACCCCACTGCAGCTGGAGCAGCTGTAGGAGCCCGATTTGCTGGAAGTACTGGAGGTGGAGGCCGGGCAGGAGGCTGGGGCTTAGGAGGCTGTAAGAAAAAATTCGACATTGACACAAAATAGTTCCTGTTTCTATCAAACTTCTATCAGTTCAAATACATGAGTTCGGGGTCTGGGAGATAGCATGGAGGTAAGGCGTTTGCCTTTCATGCAAAAGGTCATGGGTTTGAATCCCGGTGCCCCATATGGTCCCCCGTGCCTGCCAGGAGCAATTTCTGAGCATGGAGCCAGGAGTAACCCCTGAGCACTGCGGGTGTGACCCAAAAACCAAAAAAAAAAAAAACAAAAACCAAAACAAATACATGGGTTCATATAAGAAACTCTAGTAACAAACCAAGAATAGTCCTAATTTCTACTCTTAAAAATGTTATTTATTGTGTTAGAAATTATCACAGCTCATGAGTAATTCTCCAATCTGTAGATTATAGCCACTCATTCTTAGCCACTCACAGCTCCATAGCCAATCATTTATTGTTATCAACAATGGCAAGAAATATGAGGTGGGAAAAGAGCAGCTCAGAGGCCAGAGTGGTAATACAGCAGGTAGGGTGATTGTCTTACATGCGGTTGGCCCAGGGTCAATCTTCAGCATCCCATATGGTCCTTTGAGCCATACTAGGCGTGATCTTTGAATGCAGAGCCAGAAATAACTGTTTTATCATTGTTTTTGCTATAGCAAAGTTGTTTAAGACTTGGAAGAGGATTATGAATATGAAAATGAAAGAAATCAAGTGACTGAGCAATAGTAGTATAGGGGTAGTGCCGCATTCAAGACACATTCAATCACTGAGCACAAAGCATAAATGAAGAGTCAGTGAGGTATGGTCCAGAAACGAGGCAAGGAGGGAGGTTGATAGAAAGAAGGGAGAGAGTAGGGAGGGAAGAAGAGAGGAGAGAAGAAGAAAGGGGGGAAGGGAGGGGTAGGGAGAGGAAGGGAGGAGAGAGGAGGGGAGGAGAGAAAACAAACTGTGTAGGCTTCACAAACCGCAGGCTCAATCCCTAGCACTGCATTGTTCCCTCATCAGTGCCAGGACCACGGCCAAGCATCAATGATATAACCAAAAACCCAAGTTAGTTTCAAGTTAAACATTTTTGTTTAAACCAATTCTGTTACGCCAACTCAGATATAAATCATATCTGCTTTTGTTTACTGACCGGTATGTTTCTTGGTGCTGGAGTTGGAGGAGTCGGTGAGTGTCCTCCTGCAGGAGAGGACTGATATGCGGGAGTAGGAATCGAAGGAGCACTAGGTTCTCTTGCAATGCTTTGCTGCAAGTCCCTATATAAAAGATAAAACAACAAAAATTAACAAAGAAAAGCCAACACATATAAAATACCAGATCGTTTTTATTTTCCTTCACACATTAAACATAAAAAAAAACTCCGAATAACCGTTTTTTAAAATAGAGTGATTTCTGTTCTTTTTTAAATTTAATTGAATCACTATGATAGCAGTTACAAAGTTTAGTTTCAGTCACACAATATTCCAGGACCTATCCCATCACCAAATACACTTCCCACCACCAATATCCCTGACTGCCTTCTCACCCACCCCCAAGCCTGACTCTATGTCAGATACTTTTCTTCTCCCCAGACCCCTTTTTCCCTTTTAGACACTATGATTTGCAATGCTACTTCTGAGAAGTTATAGGAATATCACTTTACCACCTTTCAGCACTCAGTTCCTGTCCACAGTGATCATTTCCAAATATCACTGTTAAAATGGTCCTTAAACTGTCCGAACTGCACTCCTTTCCCCTCTTTGTGGCAAGTTTCCTGCAATGGGTCAGTCTTTCCTGGCCCTCATTTCTATTGTCTTCCAGTATTATTCTCATACTATATGTTTATATCCCATATATATATGAAATCACACTTCTGTTCTTAATTTGAACTTAAATCTTTTTTTTTGTTTTCTCCTACTATTAAAGGAAGTTAATTATTTCAAAATATTAGAAATAAAACTATAAAGGAACAGCACATCAGATATCGCCTTGCATATAGCCAACCCAAGTTCAATCCCCACGTCCCATGTGGTCCTCTGAGCACTCTCAGGAGTGATCCCCCGAGCACTGTAGTGTGGACCAAAAACAATAAAAAAAGAAATAAAGTAACTTTTCATTAGCTAGAGTTAGGAATATATCTGAACTGGGCAAATGCTGCCTACACGATCACCCATGCTTATAATAGGAGTTTGTTCTTAGTGTGAAATTCCTACCACAAAAACTTATTTAAAACCTGTATCAGAAAACTGATGGGCCAGCGCAGTGGCACTAGAGGTAAGGTGTCTGCCTTGCCAGCGCTAGCCTAGGACGGACCACAGTTCGATCCCCCGGTGTCGCCAGGAGCGACTTCTGAGTGCATAGCCAGGAGTAACCCCTGAGAGGTACTGGGAGTGGCCATAACTAAAAAAAAAAAAAAAAAACCTGCAACTGCTCAATGACCTAGCTAACATTTTAATAACTGTACATTCAGAAAACAAAATGACAGAAAAGCTGTTTAATGCATTATGTACATTTCTTTATTAAATTTCTGAAGATTTTCCAGAAATACAACACTGAGAGCTTATATTAAAAGCTATCTCTTTTCCCTCCCACATCCCTAATCTGCCCCTTTACAGATACAAATAAATTTACTTCATGTTGCTTGTTAAAAAAAAAATGTTTTAAACTATGTAAATACATAATTTCAAATGTAATACATTATATCAAATAGTGATTTTATTTTATTATGTAAAGATGTTAATGGAAACATTATTGTTGGGAAATTGTATAAGTAATAAATAAAAGTTATTAAATAAAAAAAAAAAAAAAA
>PVKC010053619.1:0-10080 GCA_004027635.1 Crocidura indochinensis | reverse complement strand
TCTCTCTCTCTCTCTCTCTCTCTCTCTCTCTCTCTCTCTCTCTCTCTCTCCTCTCTCTCTCCCTACCCCCCCCCACATGTCTAGGAAGCTGCTGCATCTCTTGCTCCCTGGTTGCGAAGGGTGTTTGGATGCCCTCGCCTCCTGGTCTTTGGGAATCTGAACATTGTTCCTGCTTGGGGCCATTGGTGATCGTGAGCCAATGTGTGTGGTGGGACTCTTGTCCCAGTCCAATGAGCTCCTGGGCCCCGACCCCTGGCACTGGCACTGGGGCGGGTGGATGGCAGAACTGAGATGGCGGCATGCTTAGGCTGGGACACTGAACACCTAGAGGTGACTAGTCCTCTGTGTCGATGCTGTGTCTTGGAGTATGTCAGTGTACACGGGGCCCTCAGAGTTGACCGACATGGCTCAGGCTTCGTATCACCTCCTGTCCCTTGTGTGATAGGGACGGCAAAACCTGGCGTCTCTACGGTACCGAACACGACCCAAGCATCGACACCACCGCAGACCCAAGCCCCTCAGCAGAACCCTCCGCCCGTGCAGGCCACGCCTCACCCCTTCCCCACCGCTGTCACTCCTGACCTCATCGTCCAGACGCCCGTCATGACAGTGGTGCCACCCCAGCCCCTGCAGACGCCCCCACCAGTGCCCCCGCAGCCACCACCCGCACCTGCTCCAGCCCCCCAGCCCGTGCAGAGCCACCCGCCCATCATTGCAGCCACCCCACAACCTTTGTTGAAGGTGAGCAGCCTAGCTGGGCCTGCCCCTTCCCTTTGGTACGAGACCACGGGGGACCAGCACTGCAGAGGCTGGCGGTGGGGCGGGTGTTACCCTGGGTACACCTCGGCCAAGCAGGGCCTGCTGCAGGGCTGCCTCCACAACTCACCTCTCGCTCCTGTGCTCTTCCTCAGACAAAGAAAGGAGTGAAGAGGAAAGCAGACACCACCACCCCCACCACCATCGACCCTATTCACGAGACACCCCTGCTGCCCCCAGAGCCCAAGACCACCAAACTGGGCCCTCGGAGGGAGAGCAGCCGGCCTGTGAAAGCTCCCAAGAAAGATGCGCCGGACTCCCAGCAGCACCCCACGGTGCCGGATAGGAGCAGCAAAGTGTCAGAGCAGCTCCGGTGCTGCAGCGGCATCCTCAAGGAGATGTTCGCCAAGAAGCACGCAGCCTATGCCTGGCCCTTCTACAAACCTGTGGATGTGGAGGCGCTGGGCTTGCACGACTACTGCGACATCATTAAGCACCCCATGGACATGAGCACCATCAAGGTGAGCTAGCTCCCTGCCCGAGGCCTTGGTCCCGTTGCCGGAGCCCACTGAGGCACCAGCGTCCCTGCATGCCCAGAGAAGTGCCAGTCCTCTCTCTGCAGCTCTCACGACTGGGAGTGAGCGAGGAACCCTAAGGCCGAGAACGGGGTCTGGGGTGTCCCCGCTGCAGGGACTGGTCTATACCTGAACCCACCGGGAAGGCAACACACGTCTGCACAGTTGCCAGACACGCTCAGACCCCCAGGGAAGGGTCCCGGGGCCACGTGCAGACATCACGTGTGCTCCCACACATGGTGACACAGGCTCAGACCCCCGGCAGAGTATCCCGGGGGAGGGGGCCGGGAGATAGCATGGAGGTAAGGCGTTTGCCTTTCATGCAAAAGGTCATCGGTTCGAATCCCGGTGCCCCATATGGTCCCCCGTGCCAGCCAGGAGCAATTTCTGAGCATGGAGCCAGGAGTAACCCCTGAGCACTGCTGGGTGTGACCCAAAAACCAAAAAAAAAAAAAAAAAAAAAGAGTATCCCAGGGGCATGTGCAAGCTCACCGGGACCTGGCCTGTCTCTGCAGTCAAAGCTGGAGGCCCGCGAGTACCGTGACGCTCAGGAATTTGGTGCTGATGTCCGATTGATGTTCTCCAACTGCTACAAGTACAACCCCCCCGACCATGAGGTGGTCGCCATGGCCCGAAAGCTCCAGGTGAGGGTCTGGGGGCTGCTGTGGCAAGTGAGGGAGGGTCTGGGCACTGCAGTTCCTGGGTGTTGGTCTTCTGCCCACCTCCAGAACAGTCACTCAACTCCTAGTCTTCTTCTCGGCACTAGACCTGGGATCAGTGTCACAATTCAGCCAGGGGGACTGGTTTGGTTGAGGCCATCCATCAAGAGCCTCCCTTGTCTGTCCACCCACCCTTTGACTTCCTGGCCAGAAGAGTGCCTGTGCTGTGACCTAGTCTCTCCTCCAGGGGGCAGGGCACTCACGGGCAGTCATTCACTGGGGCCTGCTCGGGAGCTGACCTGACACCAGACTGTTTCTCTACCAGATCTCTGACGGCCGGCCGGCTTTTTGCCAAGGCCTCTGAGCTGCAGGGGGCTGTCTATCTTCCTGCCTTCCTTCCTGCCTGCCTGCCCGCCCTGGCATCTCCAGACTCCCTAAAGGAGTGCTGCCCCCTGCAGGCTGAGCTTTTAAGCTGTTGCTATGGGGGGTTCGGGGGCACGCACAGCCTCTATTTTTCTAAACCCAGGGCCTGGGGTGTCTCATTTGGCTGAGGACAGGCCTTACATGTCCCAAAACTGGGGTTCCATCTTCGACACCCCAAAGAACAAAGCTTTATATTTAAAAATGGATAATAAAGTCAATGTTTAGTCAATGTTTAGTACTTTTATCAGCTGCTTTTATTTTATCATTGTAGCATATGCAAGATGAAAATTCCCAATCTGTCTCACTTGTTTCTGCTTTAGGGTTCAGAAAAGGTGTGACTGGGGAGGTGAGGAGCTTTAAAGGGTGATGGACTGGGTCACCTGATGCCCTGAGGCTTGGCCTACTTGGACCCGCTCTAGCATAGGCTGGCTGGCTGGGACTAGATTGTCACTTGGGGGAGCTACTTGCACTGTACTGAAGGCTTGAAGAACCCTGGCCAAAGGGGTGGAAAGGTGTTTGCTTTTTTCCCAGCCCCATTATAGATTTGGATCTGAAACAGCCTTTAGTTCGGGGGGGGGGGGAGCAAATGGGATTAATTTCTAACATTAGCACTGTCACCCAAATGTACTCTCGGGCTGAAGGGCTTCCTACTGGGCTACTGCTGGTTGCTTAGTTTCCTGGGTTTCACTTTTTTCTTGTATTCTTTGGTACTCTGTAAGACTCTGCGATTTTACTGCAATTCTTCGATGAGGCCACCAGGTGGCAGTGTATCCCTGGGCTCCTGCCTCGGACCTTCTTGAGCTGTGATCGCAGTTTGAGGTAGTTAACTGCTAGCACCAAAGTTGTTGATCTTGAGCTACTTTTTTTTTTCTTTTTGGTTTCTGTGTCACACCCGACAGCGCTCAGGAGTTATGCTCCTGGCCCTACGCTCAGAAATCATTCCTGGCAGGCTCGGGGGACCATATGGGATGCTGAGATTTGAACCACCGTCTTTCTGCATGCAAGGCAAACACCCTACCTCCATGCTGTCTCTCTGGGCCCATTGAGCTACTTTATTTTAAAAGAAAATAAAGAAGACATGTTCATAGTCTGCCTGTTTTAGTTTTAGCTTTGGGGTTTTTAGCCCACACTCAGTAGTGTCCAGGTCTTCCTCCTAGTTCTGTGCTCTGGGGTCGCTCCTGGTGGGGCTTAGGACCCCTGCTGTGCTATTGATGGAACCCAGGTTGGCCTTGTGCAGGACAGGTTTCTCCTTCTCTGCACTCTCTCTAGCATCCCTTCTGCCATTTTTACGGTTATTTTTCCTTTAACTCCTCCTAGGGGTGGAATGAGCCACCCCAGCTACAGAAAAAGCCATGAGATGTTGTCACCACCCTGCCTTGATGCATGTCAGCTCCTGGGTGGCCCAGAGTCCTCGCCATCAGGGGGCCCACCTTCACTGGGTGGCCACTGTGTCCCTGCCATGCAGTAGGCTTTTGCACTTTCAGGCTTCTCTGTAAGGCAGAAACGGTGTCTGCGTGTGAGTTCATGTTTCTTTTTTCTTTTTGAGCTCTCCTGGCCTGACCTTTTTTCCTCTGTGAGATACTGCAACTGGTGGTCTCCTCGGGCATTAGTAGTACTTAGAGGCTGGGGCTTACTCAGGCATGTGGAATAGGACCCACTTCCCCGTCTTACCACCTACTGTCAGTTCCAAAGGCCCATGTCCATCTGATCATGATCCCTAAAGCTGCATGTCGTTCAGAAGGAGGGGTGGCCTCTGGTCACTTGAGAGGCCCCATTCCTGTGTGGATGCAAACGCATGCTCCCACGGATGCCGCTGGGTGCTCCCTAAGGCAGGTTGTGCGCCATTCATGGCACATTGGTTCCGCCAGGTAAGGGGACTTGGGGCCAGGGGAACAAAACGCCCTCCAGTCACCTGGATCCAGAGAGAGGAGGGAGGAGTGGGGCTGTCCTTGAGACTGGGTCAGCTCTTCCTTCAGGGCTCCCTCCTAGTCTGATCCTCAGCTGGGCCTTTGCTGGGTTGTATGGTCCAAACTGCTCTCTGACCCTTGCTGGGAGGATGAAGTGCTGCAGAGAAGCCACTGGGCTGGGTAATCAAGATGCAAGGGGCTGCCTGGCAGTGGGCCTCAAGCTCTACCCCAACCTTGGTGGGATGCTGCCCTGACCTGAGTCTAACCTTGAAGGCCAGGCCTTTGGCCCTTCGTGGTCCATGTGTGCCCATCTTCTCCCCTCACCCCCCATTCCCCGTGGGAACAAAGCCCGAGGTACCCTCTGCCACCTTGCATCATGCCTTTACCTGGATGGGGGCGCACCCAGCAGACATATTCGGGCCTTCAGCCCAGGTACCGAGCAGCCCTCACGGGCCCGGCTTCCCCTCACCCCAGGATGTGTTCGAGATGCGCTTTGCCAAGATGCCGGACGAGCCCGAGGAGCCTGTGGTGGCTGTATCCTCCCCTGCGGTGCCGCCTCCCACAAAGGTGGCAACTCCCCCCTCCTCCAGCGACAGCAGCAGTGACAGCTCCTCTGACAGTGACAGCTCCACTGACGACTCAGAAGAGGAGCGTGCCCAGCGGCTGGCCGAACTCCAAGAGCAGGTGATGGGGCACTCTTGGAGCAGGTGGGGCATGGGGGGGACATGCCGGCCCTTCTCTGGGCGGGGCACAGGCCAGGGCATCTCTGGCCCTGTGGTGCCCCACTTGGATGCCAGGGCGCACGCAGGCCCCTTTGTAATGGGCTCCGTATCTACTCCACAGCTCAAAGCCGTGCACGAGCAGCTCGCGGCCCTCTCACAGCCCCAGCAGAACAAACCAAAGAAAAAAGAGAAAGACAAGAAGGAAAAGAAGAAAGAAAAGCACAAAAAGAAAGAGGAGGTGGAGGAGAGCAAGAAAAGCAAAGCCAAGGAGCTCCCACCCAAAAAGACGAAGAAAAACAACAGCAGCAATAGCACCGCCAGGTCTGTGACCCCAGAGCTGGGAGTGGTGGTTGGGGGGCAGCCAGCTACTTGTTTGGCCCCCACTGACGCTGCCCCACGGTCCCTTCATAGTAAGAAGGAGCCGGCGCCCACGAAGAGCAAGCCCCCGCCTGCTTACGAGTCGGAGGAGGAGGACAAGTGCAAGCCCATGTCGTACGAGGAGAAGCGGCAGCTCAGCCTGGACATCAACAAGCTGCCGGGTGAGAAGCTGGGCCGCGTGGTGCACATCATCCAGTCCCGTGAGCCCTCGCTCAAGAACTCCAACCCTGATGAGATCGAGATTGACTTTGAGACACTGAAACCGTCTACGCTGCGTGAGCTGGAGCGCTACGTCACCTCCTGCCTGCGCAGGAAGAGGAAGCCTGCAGGTGCCTGGGGCAGGGGCTGGGGAGGGAGGAGCACAGGGACCCCCACGACCAGTGCCCAGCTTGACACTGCCCTGCTGCTCTGTTCGCAGCTGAGAAGGTGGACGTGATGGCTGGCTCCTCCAAGATGAAGGGCTTCTCGTCCTCGGAGTCGGAGAGCAGCAGCGAGTCCAGCTCCTCTGACAGCGAAGACTCAGAAACAGGTCAGGGTTCGCTCTAGCACCTTGTCACACACACCGGTGTGCGCCGTGTCCTGGGCTGGGCTTGTGACCCACCCTCACAGCATGGCAGCGGTGGGGTACTTAGGTAATGTCATGGGCTGGGAGGGACCTTGACCCTGTTGGGCCCTGAGACCTCCAGGCACCTCTGTCCCAGGGCTAGTCCCTTTTTCTGAGTGGAGGGAGCCTGGTGGGAGCAAGCAGAGAACAGGGCACACTATGGTGGACAGGCTGGGACTGACTGCACTGTGGGTGGTGCTGGCATGGGGGGTGTGGGCAGCAAGCTCCCGGCGTGTTCTCACAGACCTGTCCGTCCTGGTGTTCGCTTCTAACCAAGACTCGGGGACACCCGCTGCAGGGCTCCGCGCTCAGTGGACCGCAGCAGCTATGTGTGTCCAGCTCCTCTTGCAGGTGGGGTATACAGGCCTGCTCTGCCCAACCCCCACCTTCCTGAATCAGCCAGCAGGGGGTGCCAGGAAGGTCTGGCCAGGGCCCACTTCCTCCAGCAGGGTGTGAATGACTATTCTTGAGTCCAATTGACATTCCCGCTGGCCACTGGCTTCTCCCTTTCAGTGCCAGCCCAGCCGTAGGTCTGCATTGGGCCTCTGGGTTCTCGAGTGGGCTGCTCTGAGGTGCCCCGTGGGTGCTTCGCCCTGGTGCCACCGCTCCTGCTGTCCTCAGCCCTCTGCCCTGACAGCTTCCCCAGCAGCTCTCTCTGCTGCCACCCAGATTGTTTTCTTTATTTTTTCATGTGTTCCCCTTTAAAGAGAGTGGAGAGATTGTGCAACAAGTAATCTGAGAGTCCTGGGAACAACTGCCCTGGCAGAAGGGCCAACCCACCCCTGACTGGGCTGCCTCTGCCTCTGTGTGGCTCCATCTGGACTCCAGCCCAGGCCTTTTCAAACTCCACCATCTCTCTCTCTCTCCTCTCTCTCCCTCTCTCTCTGTCTCTTTCTTTTTCTCTCTTCCACTCCTCTCCCTTTCCCACTTCTCTCTCTATCTCTCTCTTTCTCTCTTCTCCCTCTCTCCCACTCCTCTCTCTCTGTATCTCCCCCTGCATATCTCTCTCTCTCTCTCTCTCTCTCTCTCTCGGAGGGGGTTTCTGGATCAGGCAGAGAATACAGGCTTCCTGGGCATGCTATGCTGCCCCTTCGAGCTGATCAGTGAAGGGCCGGGGCATGGGAGCTGGGCATCCCTGCTGGCGAGACCCCAAAATGAACCTTCGGAAGTTGGGGTGGTACCTCGGCTCCCTGGATGGGGGAGGCTTTCCCAGCTCTCCAGCCGCGTGACTGACTCAGGGTTGGGGTCAGCAGATGCCTGGCCGGGCAGTCCCAGGAGGGCTGTGCCTGGAGCTGGGGCGGTCAGCACATAGTCTATTTGTGGCTGCAGCTTCCTTTCCCAGGCCTGCGGCATGTGGTGCTACATTTCAGAGTCGGGAGGAATGCTGCATGCTGGGAGGAGGACAGACGGACAGACAGAGCTGAGCTGAGCTGCAGAGTGGGTGGAGGCCTGAGACCTTCTTCCCAGGCCCGCAGCCTCCACTTTCTCCCCAGGGACCAACATGGTGGGCGGGCTTTTCCCACATGAGCTGGGGGCCGGGGACGGGAGCAGCTGCAAGGGCCTCTGCCTGCCTTGCCAGGAAAGGGCCGCTTACTCCTCGAGTTTCCAACACCCCTAACCTTGTGTAAGACTGGTTCTTCCTTCTGGTGAGGATCTGTGCTGGGCTGGTAGGAATGCAGAGCCGCTTCCTTGGACCCTGCCTGGAGGGGACAACAACCACACACCACGCACCCACGCAGGAGCTCTCTCCCTCTTTCTCTCGCGTGCATTTTCTCTCTCTTCCCCCCTCATCCCATTCCCTCACTCACACTGATGCCCTTTCACCCATACTCAAGTTCACACATGATTACGCTCACTCGCGCACACACACTATAGGGAAGTAGCTCCTCGGGTGTCAGTGCGGAGATGTGGACCCCACAAGCCCTCGTCTCAAGGGATGAGGTGTCTGTGGTGGAGGAAGCCTTCGATGCACACAGCTGCCAGCGGCTTACAGGGTCTAGGTGTGCGCGTGTGCAGAGCCCCTCTTAGTCGGGGTGTGTCCGCCCGCCCTGGCAGGACCCTGTGTCGGCGCTGGAGGCTGGCTCGTCTGCTTCTGTTCTTGTGACTGACTGAAGGCTGCCTTCCACACCATCTCTCTCACACTGGTTTCTCTCTCCCTCTATGTAGGTCCCGCCTAATCATTGGACACGGACTCTTAATAAAACGTCTTCAGTTCCAGATTCCTTCCCAGCAAGCTATAGCTTAAGTCCATTTTCCTTCGTGAAAGGGACAGGACTCCATCAAGTTATGGAATTGCTCAGAGCCCTGGGCATGTCCCGGGGATTAGTCTTGTCCAGTCGCTCGCGCCTAGTCCCGCCTCCGGGAAGGCTGTCTGGCCGGGCGTGGGCTCCCTATAAAGACTGCGGCAGCCCTGCCCAGCCTGCCTGGCCATCGGGGTGGTCCGGGTGGGTCGCCTCCCCATGGGGGACGGCTGTGACAATCCCCGCACACGCACACATGGTGCTGCGCCCCCCTCGGCCCTTGCTCTGGGACTCTGGAGCCTTGAGCTCCCACCGCACCAGGAGGAGCCCTAGTTCCTGGGCCGCGGAGAGGCTCCTGTGGGACCTGGGAGACCCAGGAGCCAGAGGCTGTCTCCAGCCCCCCTGGCCGGTCCTCCCCTGTCCTCACAGTCCACAGGCAGCCAGGGCCTTCCAGCTCCACCAGCCTCTCCTAGAGTCCCATGGGGAAAGACTGCTCGGGCAGGGTGACTTCTACACCAGCGGGTCGGGCCTTGGGCGGCCATGGAGGGCCCTGCCCATGTCTGGCCCCCAGGATGACAGGCCTGGCCCTCCACAGGAGGCCCAAGCAGGCAGCAGGCTTTCTCTCTTGAAACATAGCTGTTGGCCCTTTTTTGGTCACAAATCCAGCATCCCAGCAAAAACTGCCTGACGTGAAAATCCCCCCGAGAAAATGCATCTGTGTTAGGGAGCTTTTTTTTTTTTTTTTTAAGTGTAGTTGTGTGTGCTTCTTAAGAAAGGCCTGACCATCCGCCAGAGCTGGAAGCAGGCTCGAGGAAGGCGCCTGTCACCCTCAGCTCCTCGGGCCGCGCGTGGGCTCTAGCCGGGCCTCCCACGCCCCTGCGGTGACACTGGAGAATTCGGGCCCCGTGTCCTCGGCTTCTGGCTCCAGTTGCTAAACACTGGGGGGCTGCGGTCGGGCTGGTACACGGTGGCCTGGCCAGGGCTGGAGGGCTTCACGCCCACCAAGGCTCTTCTGGTTCCCAGTGTGTGGGCCAGACTTCCCTGTCAGGGACTCCCCTCTTGCCGTGGGCTGGCTTCCTTCGCTATAGCAGAGTCCCTGGCGGCCCTTGAGCTGCATGCACTGTGCTGCGCTCTGTCACCTGGGCCCCTGCAGGGAGCAGCACCTGCTTGTCTGAGGAGGCGAGGTGGGGGCCGGCCCCGTCAGCTGGATTGGAGGGGTTCCACACCTCTGCCTGACCTCCCTCTCCGGCCTTCTCCTTCCTTGAGTCGGGACGCGGGGAGGGCTGGGAGGAATCAGTGTTTTAATCGGAGCTTACGAGACTTTTTAATTCTTTGTACAATTACCATCCTATGTAAAGACAAAATTTGTGTTGAGTTCAAGATTTTCATGGAATAAAGATCACACAGTACTCGAGGCCATCTTCATGTAACCCTTTCTAGAGAGTTTTGTGTGGGGGTGTCTGGGCTGGTGTGTCAAGCTGTGCGCTCACTCCCCGTCTTGTCTCCTGAGGCTGTCCCCTCCTCTCGGCACCCTGGTCTCGGACCACACCTTGTCCCACACAAGCTTGTGTGAGTGCCTTCTGCTCACAGCCCCTGGAGCAGCTAGTGAGGGCTCAGGGCGGCCGGGCCTCGTTCCTGGGGGAGGGGGAGGCCACAGCTCCGGCAGCCCCAGCCCCAGCCCCACCCACCCTCCAAGACAGTGGCACCCAGGCACCCACCAATCACATCCGCACTTTCTCCCTCTCGCCCTCCCTCTCTTGTCCTCTCCCTCTCTATTTCACTTGATCTCTCCCGCTTCTGCTTCCCCCTCTCCTCC
>PVKC010053618.1:0-10100 GCA_004027635.1 Crocidura indochinensis | reverse complement strand
TTCTTCTATATAAAGGGGTGTGTGTGTGTGTGTGTGTGTGTGTGTGTGTGTGTGTGTGTGGTTTTTGGGTCACACCCAGCGTGCTCAGGGGTTACTTCTGGTTCCATGCTCAGAAATTGCTCCTGTTCCATGCTCAGAAATTGCTCCTGGCAGGCACTGGGTACCATATGGGACGCTGGGATTCGAACCGATGACCTTCTGCATGAAAGGCAAAAACACCTTACCTCCATGCTATCTCTCTGGCCCCATGTCTGAGCTTTTAATTAAATTTAGTGATCCTGTATTGTCAAATGTTATCAAACATCCTGCAGACGCAACTTTCTACTCAAGTTCTCTGTTTATAAAAACATTTTCAAAGAAGAGTGATGATTTTTTAGGGAATACACATGTTATTTTTTTTTTTTTGGGTCACACCCAGCAGTGCTCAGGGGTTACTCCTGGCTCCATGCTCAGAAATTGCTCCTGGCAGGCACGGGGGACCATATGGGGCACCGGGATTCGAACCGATGACCTTTTGCATGAAAGGCAAACGTCTTACCTCCATGCTATCTCCTGGGCCCCATGTCTGAGCTTTTAATTAAATTTAGTGATCCTGTATTGTCAAATGTTATCAAACATCCTGCAGACGCAACTTTCTACTCAAGTTCTCTGTTTATAAAAACATTTTCAAAGAAGAGTGATGATTTTTTAGGGAATACACATGTTATTAATGCTTTTGACTTTCTTGAAGAATATTTTAATGCTTATTGCAAGTTTAAACTGTTTTCTTTTGTAAATGGTGTTGAAATAAAGGGTAGTGGAACAGGAGAGATAATACAGCAGCCAGAATATTTGCCTCACACTCTTTTCTATAGAAAAAGTAAAGAACTGGGGCTGGAGAGATGATACAGGGTTAAGGCCCCTGGTACCATAGTTTCCTTGCCCCAGTACCACCAGAAATGATGGGGGTGGATGAACTACTCTTTAAAGGTAGTTTATTTTTGTTTAATTTGGATTATAACATTTGTAAATATCAGTTTAATTTAAATATCAGTTTATACCAGGTGTGTTGCTTAAATTCTGGTTTGTATCTGAAAGGGCCTTGTGTTTTTCATATATTTTAGTGAGGGAAAACTAAAATTTTCTCTACTAATGAAGCTCTCAGTGACTACCCTACATAGGAAAAAGATTATTTGTATTAACAAAATCTATGGCCACAGGATACTTTGTATAGTAAGTTATAGACATGGGAAATTATTTTGAATAAGACACATAAAGCATATAAATCCTATATCCTTGGTTAAGTGACTTAAGTTCAAAGTCATTCTCTTCTAGACTTGAAATACTAATCTTATAAGATTCATGGATCTGTTATAGCTTTTAAATAATAATTCCTGAGAAGTATTAAATGTATACGAATGGTAGTGCTATTATTAAATTAATGAAATGGTTTGATTTCTGGTTTTTAAAAAGGTATATATATTGTTTAAAGTTTAGAGGATTTTTTGAGGAACTAGAAATGTATGTTCTGTAGTTAAAGTCAACTTGATTTTCTGCTTCCTGGAAAAGCACTGACTAATGGGTATTTTTGGGGACAGGGGACTCATGCATTTGCTCGTGATTGACAGAGATTCTTAAATTTTGAATGAGTTTTATCCATGAGATTTTAAAGCATGGTTGTTAGAGAGGTGAGAGTTTTACAGAAATCGTATGGTTAACAAGTCTTGAAACAGGAAAGGTAATTTTCAGGATCTACAAGATACTGATGTTACATTTTATTTAGAACAGAGCTAAAGAAACAGTACAGTGGGGCCGGCATGGTGGCACTACAGGTAAGGTGTCTGCCTTGCCAGCGCTAGCCTAGGACGGACCGTGGTTTGATCCCCTGGCGACCCATATGGTCCCCCAGGCCAGGAGTGACTTCTGAGTGTATAGCCAGGAGTAACCCCTGAGTGTCACCGGGTGTGACCCCAAAATACACACACACACACACACACACACACACACAGTACAGAATGGTAATGCACTTGCCTTGCATGTGGCTTGCCATGTTCATCCCTAGCACACCATATAGTCAACCAGGAATTCCAACCCCGAGCACAGAGCTAAGGAACATTAAGTGTGCCTCAAAGCAAACAAAAGTTGACTATGAATCTTTAAACCTATAACCTCCAAACCCACTGCCTTTTTCCTTTCCATTGACTTAGGTAAAGGTTTAGAAAAAGCTATGTTTCTATTTGAACTGGTTACTAAGAAATTATGTGTCTCTTGGCAGTTTTACATAGCAATTTTAGAAAATCATTGGATTGGTCAATGAGATAGATAGTTTTGTGGGCAATCCCAGGTTCAGTCCAGGTAATCTGATGAGCTCTGCTAGGAATGATCACTGAACAAAACAAAGAGTAAGCTGTCCCAAACATGTAAGAAAAAAGAAAGTCATTGGAAAACCCAATCTTAAGGCTTAAAATGAGCACTCATTGGGTGGGTGGGGGAAATCTCTCCTGGCAGAACCCAAACCCAGGTAGACTGTGTGCAAAACAAGCATACTTCTCCAGCTGTGCTATCTCTTTAGTTCAAAACAGAACTTCTTTTGATAGTAGGATATTATTTAACTATGAGGCAAGCAGGAAATGTGAAAACTAGGGCCTTTTTTTTGTTTTGCTGTGGTGTTGGGTATTGCATGTTGAGATACAGGGCTGTACTAGGACCTCAAATGCCCAGGCAGCCATTTCCCAGTTGTTCAGCTGGGATCTATTAAGAGAATGATTAGTTATTTTCTGTTAACATCCATAAATCTGTGACTTGCCTTTTATCTATTTTGTGTTTGTTGATTTTATTTTATTTTATTTTACTTTTTGTACCTCCTTGCTTGATTAGACTAGCAATTTAATCTGCATTTATACCAGAAATTTCTGTTCAAGATGACTCAAAAAGGGCTAGAGTACTTTTGCATGCAAGAACCCCAGGTTTTATCCCAGTCACCATGTCTAAAACCATTTGGATTGACACAGATCAATCTCCATCCAGTAGAGGTCAGTCGTTTAGAATGAAACAAACATTAAAACAGGCAGAGATAGGCTGTCCAAGCGTCAGATTGGTCTTTTAGGCCATTTATTCAGTATCATTTCACACTCCCTGTCGGATATTGTTTAAACTTATAGACATTAGCAGACAGTACATGAAAGTCAGGGGCTTGGGTATTTTCTCACACAGCTAATCACCAGGCTCTCTTAAAATTATAAAATAAAGTTGTGACAATTTTCTATTCTGTAAAGTTGTAACAATTTACTGTTCTATTTTTGTCCATGCTGTCCCTCTATCTACCCTAAAAAATCTTATACCATATTTTCCTGACAGATATTTGTTATCTATCCTAATCTCTTCTGCTATTCTTTCCTGGGTACACATTTGCAAACCAAGACCTGAACCAGCGTTTTTCAACCACTGTGCCGTGGCACACTGGTGTGCCATGAGATATTGTCTGGTGTGCCATGAGAAAAATTCCAGTTTTTTGTAACATGTGGCTTTGGCTCACAAATAGACCAATCATTAGGTTCTATGTTATGGACTATTAATATCAGCTTTGTGTTCAGCCAAACAGGCTCAGGTTTCGCACTGAGTAAGTGAACAGAAATATGAACAATTATAAAATACTTTATTATCTCAATAAAGTAGTTATAAAATAATTTCTTTGTGTTTATTTGATTCCTATTCAAGAGAATTACTTTATAGTCAATATAGGCACAGAATTGAATTTTTTAAGTATTTTTTAATTTCTTTTTTTAATTATGAGAACAATGATGCAAAGAAAGAGGACAAGGTAAAGTTACCATGGAAGAACAAACACCAATAAACAGAGTTCTCAGAAGAAATCCCATTGCTGACACCTTAATTTTGAACATACAGTCAAGGAATATTAAGAAATAAAACAGAACCCATGTACAATTACTTTGTCCCTCAAGTCTCCAGGTGTACATTATAACATTTCTTAGTGGTACACAAAGCAATTTAAAGCCATGATATTTGTGTACAGAGTTAAATTTTTTTTAACATTTTCTAATGGTGGTGTGTCTAGTGATTTTTTTTTCCATGAAAAAAGTGTGTCTTTGCACAAAATAGGTTGAAAAATACTGCCCTAAACTATTTTACTTAGGGGCATATCCTTAGCGGCTTTTTGATAAGGAGACATTCCCACAGCTGTACAAGACCCACCCAGCTCAGAATATATAAAAAAAATTTAGTTAATTCTCACATTCTCAGCATTCCTGTCCTCTTTAGTGTTCTTTTTTTTTTTTTTTTGTAGGGGAGGGGCCACACCCAATGCTCATGAGCAGTTTCTGCCTTGATGCTTAGAGAATATTGGGGATTACAACTAGCCATCCAGTCAAGATGTTTATATTCATAAGATCATAAAATATAGGAGATCATATTTTCAACATGCAAAAGCTTACCATTTTTCTTGGTTCTGTGTAAGTGTGATAAATTTGAAGGATAACTACGTACTTTCTAAAATAAGGATTTTGAGTAGTACTACCTTACAGTCTGAAAGTTTATTTCAAGGGTATAATTTGCACAGAAAAATATGTGCCTAAATGGCCTGTAACATTTGGCTTTTTTTTTTAAAGAATACCTTTTACCCCAACAGACTATTGTTTTCTTGTATTTAATTGTATGAGCTTTGTCCCTTCTTTTTTTTTTTTTTAAACTTGTAAGCAGACATGACTGTCCTAAGCTGTTTATTAGAATTTTACAACTGCTACTTTTTAGTGGTAACGGGGGCTGAAAAGTATTGTGCTTTCTCCAAGCTGCACATGACCCTTTCCAAGACCACGGTTCTTGCGGCCTGCAGATGTCAGCCTTCACATCTCCCTGTGCTTGTGAACTTTTTTGTGATCTACTGGGTATCAGGATTTTTTGTTTTGTTTTGTTTTATTTTTCGGGCCACACGCGTGGTAGCATAGCACTTGCAAGGCAGACACCTGACCTTTAGCAACACCTCGACGGCCCCAAGGGTATCAGGATTTCTTCTGATAACCTTATGGAATGGATCTATGATGATAACCTCGAAGAATTTGTATGTGGAATCTTCTCCAACCCAGTAAGAATTCAGGACTCTCAGAGCCCCACAGTGGCGTCCAACTCATTCCTCTGCCACAGACTGAAGGCTCTGGGCAAACTTGAGCTGGTTGACACCTTGATGCACTCGCCATTTGCGACCACCTCAGTGCAACCACGGTAGATGACATAACCCTTCTTGGCCTTGTAGCCCAGACTGCGCACCTTATCCTGTCGGGTGGGCCTCGAAGCTCGATGCAGGGCCGAGAGCTGGCAGCACTGCCAGCAGTGCACTTGAAGGAGAAATCGCATCACGTTCGACTGCAGCTTCCTCCAGAGCTCTTGAGTGTACTTGTAAGGGTCTTTCTTGGCTCACTGATGGCTGCCACCAAACGAAAAGGATGGAGCTTTTTACCGCTTTGTCCCTTCTTATATATATGTATACCCTTCCTTATATATTTTGGACATTCTACAAGATTTTTGTTTTCTTTTTGAATTAAGGGATTGTGCTAAAAGTTTTCTGTGCTCATAATCTGCATATCTCTATTAGAATTCTCTTCTTTTTTGTAAATTGATTACCTCTAGCTGTTTATTTCTGTTTCTGTTTCCTGGATTCTTAAAACAAGGAACCAGAATGTTTTGGTTAGATGAGAGTGCATTATGTATAAAATTATGATGATTTACAGGCATAAATACAATAGAATGTCATATAAATAGGTGTTTCATATAAGTGTGATAAAGTAGAGATATTTTTTTCTTGATGTCATACAGATCAATTAATCCTATTCTACTATTGTCCTATTAACTAAAACAAATTTTTGTTTTCTTCCAGCATACAAGACAGTTTCTGGAGTCAATGGTCCACTAGTGATCTTAGATCAAGTTAAGGTAATAAATGGTTTGACCAAATATATGAAGTTAGAGATGTGATCTTGTTAAATTCTTTTTTAGTAGTATTAAATTCTTTTGGGTTGATTTTTCTTTTTACTGGGGGCCTTTCCAGAATACTCTGGTAATCTGAGGGACCACTGTAGGTAATAGTGAAAGCCTACCTGTGTGGTACAGCCAGAGGGTTTGGTGCTTAGGACTGGTGGTGCTCCAGTGCTATATCTAGCCTTACTTCAGAGTCTTTGTGGTATTAGGGATTGAACTCAATAGACTCCACATCTTTAGGCAATCTCTTCTGGCTATGTTTCAACTTCTGTAATTTTGTATATGTGCTGCTGAAGCGAGCACATCGACTTCTGTAATTTTGTACTTTTTATTTTTGGGTCAATACCCAACAGTGCTCAGGGTTTGTTCCTAATACATTTGCCCTGGGCTGTGATTGACAGTGCTTGGGGCAGTGGGAAAGCACATTGTGGTGCCAGGTATAAAATTTGGTGCTCAAATATACACAGCCTGCATTCAGCTCTTCTCCCTGGCCTTATGTTTTGGTTTTTGTAAGCCATTCCTTATTCTAAGTTTCAGTTAGTTATAGGAGATAAGAACGTTTTGTTGTCAGAAGCATTGTGATTCTGTACATAACCCCGAATCCTTTGTCCCAAAATAATTAAAACAGAAATGGGGAGGGGTCTGGAGAGTTCATACAGTAAACTGACCTGAGTTGGATCCCTGGTACCCCATGTAATCCCTCAAATCCCTCTAGGAGTGAACTCTTGATTACTGCTATGTGTTCCCCTCCCCAACAAAAAGTTGTTTAATTTTATATAACACGTTTATTAACAATAGCAACAATATGTCTGTTTTATAACTTACTAATATATGATCTCCTATAGATTTTCAAGTTAGAATTATTTTCCTATCTATCTGCCCTGGTAAAGTTTTAAGATTTTTGAGTGAGAATCCCTAACAAGGGTGGTTATCCTAATAACTTATTATATTGTTAGGATTTGTAGAGGTGATTTTTTTGGGTTTTGGTTTTGGTTTTTTTGTTTGTTTGTTTGGTTGGTTGGGTTTTTTTGGTTTTTGGGTCACACCGGCAGCGCTCAAGGGTTACTTCTGGCTCTAGGCTCAGAAATCACTCCCGGCAGGCTCAGGGGGACCATATGGGATGCTGGGATTTGAACCATTGACCTTCTGCATTTGAGGCAAATGCCTTACCTCCATGCTATCTCTCTGGCCCGGATTTGTAGGGTTTTTTTTAGCCACATCTATGCATAAAAGTTATTAACTTTAGTGTTTTTTTTTAAAATGTTGAGAACATTATAGTCTGTTACTGAATAAGCTGCTTCCTGTCAGCTGTATGATGAAAATCTCTTGAAAATAATAATATGTAATGACTTCTCTAGAATAATAATTTTATTTTGTTGTGGGGGTAGATCAGGAGGAAGGACATGCACAATTACTAGTTTATGACTAGAAGTAAATGACGCAAATGTTTAGCATGTGGCCTCTCAGAAAGCAGAAGATAAGTTGAAAAACATTTTTTAAAGGGCACAGTGGGGCCAGAATAACTGCTCTGTGGACTGAGGTCACACTTTAACAAGCTGGAGCACATATCCTCATCTCTACATGGCCTATTTTCTCTTAAGCAAAGAGCCAAATCTTAGTCCCAGGAACTCCTTGATGTCATTCCCAAGATTAAACATAATAAGCTTATCTCCTGACCACTATTTTGTATTAGTCTCCTATTTGATTCAGGCAGACCACTGAGTTTTGTGAATGAAGCCTCATTTTTAAGTAAATATAAGATAATTGTTCTTTGTTCTTTTTTTTTATTTAAACACACACCCAGTGCTGCTTTAGAGGCATTGTGTTTAGGGATCATTCCTGATGGTGCTCAGGGGAACCATTTTGCAGGCTCGGGGGACCATATGGGATACCAGAATTCGAACCACCAACCTTCTGCAAATGCCTTACCTCCATGCTATCTCTCTGGTTCGGAATATATATCCTTATAAAAATATATCAGAATAGAAGTTAAAGACTGACCAAACTCAGTTCTTGAAATTAGCTCATCTTAGATAATACCAAAAAATGGAAAAGTACAGCTATTCTATTAGATACATATTTCAATTTTCTGACTTATAATTTTATTTAAAATATACTAATATATTAGATCAGTGGTCCTCAAACTACTGCCCACGGGCCACTTACTGTATTTGTTCCCATTTTGTTTCTTCATTTCAAAATAAGATATATGCAGTGTGCATAGCAATTTGTTCGTAGTTTTTGTTTTTACTATAGTCCGGCCTCCAACGATCTGAGGGACAGTGAACTGGCCCCCTGTTTAAAAAGTTTGAGGACCCCTGTATTAGATACTGTCAGAACTAGCTATTTTTTAAAGTTGATCCCAGTAATACAAATATGATATTAGAAAATAAATCAGTATCATTTTGCTCATTTATGGATTAAACCAGTGTTCTTCAACACTTTTACACTTGTACATCAGCATATGCCCTGCATAAGGCTGGCAGTTATAACCAAGGTAGGAGACCAGAGACTACTGTTCTACATGTGACAGGCATTTGAGAACCATTGGAAAGGGCTTGTAATCCTAGTACATACAAAAACATCAAAGACAATTACTTTTTTCAAGTGAAAGATTAGGGGTGGGCCACACTAAACAGTGCTTTAAAGGACTACTCCTGACTCTGCTCGGTTGCTCCAGAAGCCGAATGCTTTGCAGACGATTGAATCAGGTTCAGTTGGCCACATTCAAGCCACATGCATTAATCCCTTATGCTATTTCTCCATCCCCAAGTCTATTCATTTTTTTTTTCTAAAAAAGAAAAGGGCTTCTTGAAAACGAAGAATGCATAAGCTTTTAACTTCTTACACAACATACAGCAAAAATTATGGAAGGGAAGAAAATATTTGCACTTAGAACATAACTCATGCTGTCTGTAAGGAAAAGGAAAAAAATCCTGCTATTATTATTTTTGGATATAATTAAATAGAAAATCCAAGACATTCAGTAGACAAATTATCAAAACAATTCTATAAAAAAGCTTCTGGGGCCGGAGAGATAGCATGGAGGTAAGGTGTTTGGCTTTCATGCAGAAGGTCATTGGTTCGAATCACGGCATCCCATATGGTTCCCCGAACCTGCCAGGAGTGATTTCTGAGCGTGGAGCAAGGCGTAAACCCTGAGCACTGCTGGGTGTGACCCAAAAACAAAACAAAAAACAAAAAAACTTAAGCTTTATGGTCTATATGCTGAGTAAAGAATTAGCTATAATATTAACTAATAATTATATTATAACTAATATTAACTATTCAAAATTGTATACATTTTTGTTGAAATATATAAAGGTATAAAATAAGTAGATTATAACTGAAAGAACTGTTTGGAGACATAATAGAAGACGAAATCAATTGAAATAAATAAATATAAAGATTTAATCTGTAGAGGTTCAGTGAATTTAGCTCATTCTTTGCATGGATGAAGCTCAGTTTTTGTTTTTGTTTTTGTTTTTGTTTTGGAGGGGGGGTCATACGGGGCAGCGCTCAGGCTTACTCCTGTCTCTGCATTCAGAAATGGCTCCTGGCAGCCTCAGGGGACCATATGGGATGCTGGGATTCGAACCACAGTCCTTCTGCATGCAAGGCAAACGCCTTAGCTCCATGTGATCTCTCCGGCCCGAAGCTCAGTTTTAATCCTTCACATCACATGGCCTCCACTGAGCACTGCAATGAATGACAGTTAGTGACAGTCACTGCACCAGAAGAAGTGCCCTGACCCTAGAGGTGTGGTACCAGAAGAAAACTTAATCATCTACAGATTTGGTCCACATATAAGCATAGTGACCATGGAGCAAAATTGCATCCTGAAATAGAATTTTACAAAGGAGATTTTGCTTGGTAAATGGTAAAAGTGATATTTCAGTTACAGAAAAGTTTGTACCACTCAACACATTTTATCAGGACTGTTTCTTCTCTTTAAAAAGTTAAAGGGGGGGGCCGGGCGGTGGCGCTGAAGGTAAGGTGCCTGCGCTAACCTAGGACGGACCTCGGTTCGATCCCCCGGTTCCCCATATGGTCCCCCGTGCCTGCCAGGAGCAACTTCTGAGCGAATAGCCAGGAGTAACCCCTGAGCGTCACTGGGTGTGGCCCAAAAACCA
>PVKC010053617.1:0-10127 GCA_004027635.1 Crocidura indochinensis | reverse complement strand
ACTAACTGCATTCAAATTCTAGAAGCTAATTTCCAAATTCCAGAAACACCAAGGTCCCTGGAATTCATCTCTGGCTTCAACGGTGTTTGAATAGAATAGACCTTTTCTTAGCCTCCCATTAGTCTTTTTTCTCCTACAGAACTATCTTTGCTGCTTTCTTCTGCCTCTAAGAACAAGCAATGAACACGGTTTTTTGAAATTAGTCCTTTATAACCAATGACCTAGAGCTCTAAGATGGTCAAAATTACAGCAAGTGGCAGTTACCTTAACACCTGATCCATTTGCACTTCTGGGCATCCTATACTAATGTATTTTTAGGAGCTTTTGACCTTAACAACGTGACTCAATTTCTTTTACTTGGCAGAAAATCATCGAAGTGTTCAGTTTCTCTTGATGTTTGTCTGTGCTTCCTTCTCAAGGTGAAGAAATCCCCACATCCAGACGAGTGGGACAAAATCCAGGGACTCATGGGCTCTGCAATGATCCTAAAGTAGATTTGAGCCCTTATGCTCACACAGGCTCTTGCTCCCCGCATACCAATTCCTCCTTGAGAACTGATTCCCAGAGGATCAGCAAAAGGCTTCCACTCTCCCTGTAGAAGTTATATGCTAAGCATAATCATTAACTTCTGAAAGCAGTCTTCTGGCATCTCTAGTGTCTGCGCTTCTATAATTTTTCATACAGCTACAAAGTAGCATGCAAATCACCTTGCAACTAACTCCCAAGTCATGAGTCAGACAAAAACAAAAAGGCTTTTTGTAGTCATTTAAAAATAAGTCTCAGTTCCACCATTGCGGCCCCAAGATAAAACAAAAAAAGCCTCAGAACCGAAGTGATAGTACTGTGGATTGGGCACGTACCTTAAAAAAAAGTCTATCTGGCTTCGATCCTTGGCACCTAATATGATCCACTGAGCCTTACCATTAGTGATTCCTTACCTTAAAGCAGTTGCTCCTCAATTATTTTCTGTCATGTCCCCCTAGGAAGAAGAAAACATTTTTTGTGCCCCCCACACAACTGTAAATAGCATCTTTATTAAAAATTTTTAATCAGCAAAACAAAAACATATAAAATATATAAAATAATATATAAAATAAAAATATATAAATATATAACAATAAAATATTTAAAATAATGCCTGGTTAATGGCTACAATAAGCACGATTTGCAATGCATAGCTTTTCAAAGCAGGGTTTGAAGCAGGACACAGCAATTCTCAGCTCCAGAGACATACAGAGACATAAACACGGGGCTTAGTTTGTTATGACAGTTTGCCAAGGTCAAATGCGCCCCCCTTTACGGAGCCTCATGCCCCCGTGGGAGGCATGCCCCACTATTTGAGAAGCACTGCCTTAGGAGTAAGCCCTGGTAATGGTTAAATGTGGCCCAACACCAAACCTCCCCAAAAATTAGCCTCAGAATTGATTTACCCAAATTACTTCTATTTTCTCTTTCTTGCTTATGTTGAACAGAGTAACTTTTTGGTTTAGTTGTAGTTGACTTCGGGTCATACCAGGCATTGCTTAAGGGTTATTCGTAGCTTCTGTATTCAGGAATTACTTTCGGCAGGCTTTGGAAACCATATAGGATATCAGGGATCATACCCAGGTAAGGCATGTGCAAGGCAAGCACCATATCATTGTACTGTCTCTCCAGTCCTGCACAGAGTAACTTTTAAAAATCATTAATATAAAAGTTAAAAATCCTAAACATCTGACACTAAATTATGGAGCATTTTCCCCTCCATATTTTGTATGATCAGTGAGAAGCACATGGCATTCAAAAAGCAAACTCTAGGTGTTGTCCAGGTGACCTTTCACAGCTAGCCCCCTATCCTCTGTGCCAGCACGGAATCTTCTCTCAATTGGTGATGAAGAAGCCCCTATGGGGGGAGTTATGCGACAGACTCCCAGAACTAAGCCATCCAATAGGGACATATGCAGCCATCCCACTTCAGCCCAGCATAGTCAGACTGGAAGGGGGGGGGGGTGAGGGAAGAGACCACTAGTCATTTACTCCTCCACCAGGTGAGAGCTGAGCATCCTTCTCTCAACTGGTGGCCTTCCTCATCAGTACTCATTTCCCAAATCATGCTGGTGCTAGTGCTCCCAAGACACTACTGTAGTTAGTTTACCATGATACTATAATGCTCATAATTTTAGACTGCTTCTAGGAAATAAAATCGGATGCCCAAGGTCTGCTCGATAATACTTCATGTTATATACTCCCTATCCAGTGCCCAGTACCATACCATGTAGATTTCTAGAATGCTCTACACGTAATTCACCAATCTAGGAAGGTTTTCCCCAGTAAAGCTTACCCTCACTAAACAGGATTGGTCCAGAAAATGGACAACCTTTGCTGGCTTTAATTTGTTTTCCCTTCTCACTCCCTCTCCATTTTCTTTTTAATTTATTATTATTTTTTCTTTTTACTCTTTTAAGGTCATATTTCACCTGGATCAATCCTTAGAGTCTGTTGATATATAAATGTTTGCCATACCAATGGCTGTTTAATGTTCATCTATAATAGACATATCAATTTCATGCTATAGGTTCCCATACAGTATGCATTACCATATCACTTCGTTTTCTAGACTTGAAAACTGATTGTTTTTAAGAATCCTCTATACACAGCTTAATCGATGAAGCCCTTTTCCAATCAAGTTCACCCTCACTAACCACGATTGGCCTAAGCAAAGAAAAAAGAAAAAACTTAACACCAGACTTTCGAGCTTTACTTTTTTCTTTATTTTGTCTTTTCTTTTTTATTCCTGTTAAGTGTTCTGTCCCATATCACCTGGATCAACTTTTGAAATGTAATTCACAGATCAATCCTCTGTGGCTACCAATATATGTGTATGAGTACATGTGTTCGCCATACCAATGTCAGTCTAATGTCCATCTAAAATACATAGAATGTCTATGTTGTATAGTGTCCTCTCCCTAGCCTGCCATGTTATTTCTCCACATTTAACCTTTTCACCTTCAGTCCTTAACTCCTCACGAAGCAAAACATTCTCCCCACCTCAGCCAGATGCCAACTAGTTCCCAAAGTAAAAAAATAGATTTGCAGCATGAAAAGAAACTGACACTCAGCTGCTATTAATTGCTCTTGGCAGCCCCTCTTCCTTCACCTCCCTTCACCATGAACTTTTGCTTGCTACCAGATTTGGTGGCTGAGAAGTCCCCCACTTGAGGATACTCCCTGATATGTGACTGCTGAGAGCCATCTTCCCTAGACTCCACAAAAGCAAAACACAGGCTGAAGCTGCACTCCAGATCTTACCCCTTCCCCACCTACTTCAAAAGACTTAAAGAAGACATACAAATCTCCTTTTATATCTCTTTAGATACATTCCTTTAATTGGCATAACCATTACTGAACATCTTATGTAGTGGCAATTTCCTCCATCCTCAGGATCTGTTTAGTACGAAATTCTAATAGACATGTCTTTGTTTAGAGGTCATGTAAGAAAACGGTTATGGGGATTGCTGGTCTTGATACCTGAGCCCCCACATGCACTAGTAAGTAATACACTGTGGCATTGTTCCTCTTTTCATAGGCACATTAAAGTGGGAAATATTTACATATATAAACAAGTTCTTATCTAAGAGAGATAAGAACACAACATTTATTCTGCAGTGAGATCTTATATCCTTCCTGAACACTTGACATAGTGGCTTGGCTTAAACTTCAGTTGATCAGACATTGACCATTCACCCCTGAACTATGGATACCAAAATAAACAAACAGGATCTCCTACACCATCATCAGGGGAAAAAAATTCTATTAGGGAAGGCACCACCACAACTATGATTTACTCCATAGATGGTTCTTATAACACCCTGACACCTAGGATCAGCAATAGTCTTTCAGGGTAGAATTATCTTCAATGCTACTAATGGTGCTACCAGAAGACACTACAAACCATCCGGACTTCAACATAGGACCTGTGCAGAAATCAGGATCTATAACTACAGAAATCTGATAGCAACAACTGTGATGATGAAGAGCTATTTCTGGGACCACAGAGAATGACTAAGGGGTGGGACAACATAGTATATCTGGAGCCTGGAGTTGGTCTTTTGCCAAAATACTTCAGGGGTAAGGTCTCCCTCGTTTTAGGCCAAAGGTTTTTCTTCCAATTACTTCCATTTTTGCTGTGCCTATGCAAACAACTGCCGCAAACAACAACTGCAACAAACAACAACTGCCACAAACACATGCTATTTTTAGCGTATCTCCTGCCTCCTGTTATTATATTAACGGTATTATTGGTGATACAATTTTCACAAATATAACTACTTATAAACTCTCCTCTTCTTTTTCTAATTCTTTTTTATATTTTCTAATTTCTTTCTAATTTTTAATAACTTTGCTTTCTGTCATCCTGAAACAAATGCATTATGATCAATTATGTCAACTATGTGATACATTTTCTTTAAATAAATTTATTTAAAAAAAAAGCAAAATCTAGAAACTCAAGTTATTTAAATCACCTGGGAGTCAAATAATCAAAAATATGTCTACTTTCCATGTAAAGTCTATGAAAACTCCATTGTCATATAACAGACACATGTAATTCTATTCAATCATTCACAGACACTGACTTCCACTAAGTAATTGAGTAGACCTCTTCTTTTCAGAGTTTTATACCTGACTGATCATACCTTGCCACAATATACAGCTCTTTGGTCAGAGTCTATTTTTAGGTCTGTAAGCAGGCGCATAGGGGTGCAATTCAATATAAATCTGTTACTGTTTTATAGAAATTGTGCCAAGCAACTATTTCTGTTCTAATTCACTTCTAACTTGGAACTTTCAGAGACTTAAAACAACAAAATGCTACCATAATATATCTAGCTCAAAGGACCAGAGAGATGGTACAGTGGGAAGATGCTACATTGCATGCAGTTATTCTAAGTTCAGTCCCTAATACCATATATGATCTTTTGAGCCTTGCCAGAAGTAATGGCTGAGCATTATCACTGGCTGTGACCCCAAAGTAAGATCTAGTTCAAGCGCTTAAGTTTGCCAAGTCACAGAAGACAACAATCCTAGAGATAATGCCCATTTACTACTGCAATGCAAACCTAAAACATTAGTTTAGTTTTGAGTGTCTTTTGCACTGGTGATATTGTACTGTCCATAGCATTGAGAAGAGTTGAAATACAACAGAGAAATGTACAGCTACACAGAGTCAAGTATTTTGACATTTGTATTCTCGTAATTATTTTGATGAACCCATTATCTTTACCAGATGACCCTTTTTAGCAACTCTTTGGGTAATCTCAATTTCAGTGATGTGAGAAATTCAAGACTAAGAGAATGTGCTTTGTTTTAATAATATTCACAATGAAGGCACACTAGTTTTCCATTAGTGTCAAAATAAATTTCCAACACAGAGTTAAAAATAATACAAATTTATTATTATACAGTTTTGTTAAATCAAAACTCAAATTAGACCAAGCTCTAATAAAATTATCTGCAGAGCTGCATCTCTTTGGGGGAACTCCTCTCTTTGCCTTTTCCAGTTTCTGGTAGTTTCTCTTATATCATGGTTGTTGGCCCCTTCGAAGCCAGCAATGTTGAATCTCACAAAACTTCTGCTTTTGCTCTTCTTTCTAAATGATTCTCCACTTTTAAGGACTCTCATGATTGAGCCCACTTGGATAATGTAGAATATGCTCGTGTCTCAAAGTCTACCCACCTCCATCATATCTGGCAAAGTCCTCTCTGCCATGAATTCAAAAATTCATAAGTTCTGGGTATCAGGCCACAGATACTTTAGGAGCCATTATTTTGCCTACCACAAGCATTTAACAAAATACATATATACTTATATATCATATATAAGCATATGATATATATACGATAACAAGCCAAGCAGTCGTTTTTTTTTTTTTTGGTTTTTGGGTCACACCCGGCAGCACTCAGGGGTTACTCCTGGCTCCACACTCAGAAATCACTTCTAGCAGGCTTGGGGGACCATATGGGATGTCAGGATTCAAACCAATGATCTTCTGCATAAATGCCTTACCTCTATGTTATCTCTCCGACTACACAAGTAGTCATTTTCACCATCCACCTTCTCTCCAGAAAAATTAATATAATTGTAAATGTTTATTTGTTTGGTTTCTCTGTTTGGGGGCCACACATGCAGTGATCAGGGATTACTCCCAGATATACACCCAGAAATCGCTCCTGGAAAGCTTGGGAGACCATATGGTATACCAGGAATAGAGCCCAGGTCATCTGTGTGCCAGGCAAGTGCCTTATCAGCAGTGCTACCACTCTGGCCACAATAAATTGTTTTTTAACAAGCAACACATACTGGGGAAAGTAGATGGTGAAGTATAGAAACAAAAAAATTTTTTGACTTAAACTCAGAAGAGATAATGTATGCAAATCATCTTAATAGTTCAGTAATACTGAACTCAATTGTTCTCCCCATGGCTGTTCCAATATTAATAATCTCTCTTAGGGCATAGTTTTTCTTCACTGAAACAAGTATTTTCCATTCTAAGTTGAAAATACAAACTATCTCAAGGCTTCATAAAAAATGTTAGTTAAAGGGACTCCTGAAATTTCTACAAGTCATTTAAAGTCTAAAAATAAATTCAGCATTTACTTAAACATATAATTGTACAGGGTATATGTATATTAGAATTTAAAATGCAGCTATTCCAAAAGTTCACATTCTAATTAGCCAAATCAAAAATCCAATTATAGAGTATAAGAACAGTTGGACACCATAAATGGTTTTGAGATTCA
The DNA here is from genome assembly GCA_004027635.1 of Crocidura indochinensis. Classification (NCBI taxonomy): domain Eukaryota; kingdom Metazoa; phylum Chordata; class Mammalia; order Eulipotyphla; family Soricidae; genus Crocidura; species Crocidura indochinensis. Next base: position 3,350 of record PVKC010053617.1, on the reverse strand, counting down.
TCTGACCCTGTGGCTATTTTCTTAACTAAAAATGAGACAAACAGTCTAAGAATGTGTCCTGACTTTTTTCTTTATAACCTTTCTGACATCCTGACATTTTACTTCTGTATTAAAAGTTTTAACAAAAATACATATGCAGAAAGATTACTCTGCCTATATCTGATACACAAATATATGTTGCTATAAGGAGAAATCAAAACAAAAAATTCTCTTCGACAAATTGAAAGTCATCAACTCAGTGCTGTACTTTACAAAAGTGAAAGCCAGTCTGAGCAAGTGTTAGCAGCTAAAGTGGGAGAAGAAGAGGCTGAACGTAGAGATGGGTCAATACTGCCTGATGAAATGTCCTTCTAATTAACAAATACTGAAATGGAACTGAAAACCACAGTGACTCTGACATAAATTGTGCTTCCTTTCTGTGTTCCCATAAAAATTCTCTAGGTATAGGGGTTAAAAATACAGTAGGTAGGGTGCTTGCTTTGCACATGGCCACCCTGGGTTTAATCCAGCATCACAAATGATCCCCAAATCTCCTGAGCAGAGAGCCAGAAGTAAACTATAAGCATAACCGGGTGCGACATCAAAACAATTACAGACAAAAATGACCTGCTATAAAAATTTACATTGAGCATCCGAACATCCTTTCACATCATATAATACATGTCAGTAAATATTTACCTAACTAATGAGTCATGCTTTTGAAAAAGCACATCTCTTAATTCAGTTAAGCTTCACCTGAATATTCTTGTTCAATCCTGGTCTCTAAGAATTCCCAAATTAAAAGACATTTGTCAGCTTATTTTGTAGTCAAAAAAGGATTGGAGCATTTCAAATGAATTTGTTTCTTTTAAGTCCTAACCAGAAATTAATATAAGGGACTTAAATGAATAAGAAAAGTGATCCTAAACAAATAGTGTTCTACAAGTTCACACAAGGTTAAAAATATGTCTCTCATAGAAAATGACTATCAAATACCAAATTAGCTCCAACATATCTAATTTAACAGTCAAATAGAGGATAAAATTGACAGAAAATACACTAAATTACTTTTTTTAAAACATAATTAATAGATACTTACTAGGAATGCTCAATATCAATTTTTCAAGAAATAACTTTTAATGCAATCTCTCTTATTATCTGAAAAGAATTTTCAGCCACTTTTAAAGTTCCTAGAATCTAATAACAACAAATAGAAATTCACTTAGAATTTTCTTTGGTTTCTTTTTCTTATTTGGTTTTTGGGGCACACCCGGCAGCATTCCTGGGCTACTCCTAGCTTCACACTGGGAAATCGCTCCTGGCAGGCTCAGGGGACCATATGGGATGCTGGGTCATCAAACCGATGACCTTCTGCATGAAAGGCAAATGCCTTACCTCCATGCTATCTCTCCGGCCTGAATTCTCTTTGTTTTAATCACATTATTGAGTACCACCCTTCTTTTCTAACTAGGAGCAAATGCAGGTCTCAAACTCGCGGCCTACAGGGCGCAAACGGCCCTCCTTACAACATTTTGTGGCCCAGCCCTAGAGGAATCTTTTTTTGTTTTGTTTTGTTTTGTTTTAGTTGTTTGAGTCACACACCCCCAATGTTCAAGGCTTACTACTGACTTTGCACTCAAGGATCACCCCGACTTTGCCTCCTGCAGCCCGCAGGAGACCCCTGGAAATCACTTGGGCTAGAAATGATTTGAGTCTCAGTAACTGACTGAGCAGCAACGTGAAGAGAAGACAATAAATAGAAGAGAGATTATGTGTACATCCATGTAAAAATAATTTACCTGAGATGGGATTAACTTGGGTGTCTTTGTTTCTTTCTAGAAAACCTGGCTCTGAGCTCCCTGTAGGTCAGAATTAGCAGAAGAGTTCAATGTTATGGGCCTGGAGAAAGGCTAATGAAGTCCACATTAGAGGTGAAAGAAGTCTGTGGGGCAGGTTACACAGTCAAAATTCAATGGAAAACAAGAGAGCAGAATCCTAAGCTTTAAACACCAGGACCCAGCTCAAGGCTGAAGTGCTTTCCTGAGAAAGGAGAGGAATGGCACCAGGATTGTACCACTAAAGTCTGTTAGAGTCTCTGACTGAACCCATGGGTCAGACCTTTAAAAGCATGATGTCATTGTGTAGCTGTACCACAGTACATTAATATCAGCAAATTAATATCATCTGTATGTGGTATATTTAAAATAACGGCATGATGGAATGCAATGGTTTAAATGAGAGCTGCCTACAACACTCTTGGCCCTAGAATATAGTGAGGAGAAGGAAAGAAATAGAGTGGAGGGGGAGAAAGACAGATGTAAAATTACAGGGGACAAAGTTCAAAGGAATCCAGGTACATTGGAAGGACAGAAATAACTATAACTATAGAGTCAACAACATTGAAATCATGGAACCCAAACATCCTGTTGTGATGGCAGGCTCGGGAGGTACTATGGGATGGACTCTGGAAATATTAGAGAAGAGAGATTGACATTGATGGTGCTAAAACATTATAGATCTAAAACTCAGCTATGGGGGCCAGAGAGATAGCATAGTGGTCGAGCATTTACCTTGTAATTGGCTGACCTGGTTCGATTCCTGGCATCCCATATGTCACCCAGCCTTCAGGTGCGATTTCTGAGTGCAAAGCCAGGAGTGACTCCGAGCGCCGCTAGGTGTGGCCCCAAAACCAATCAATCAACCAATCAATCAATTTTAAATAAAAATAAAACTCAGCTATGAATAATTCTGTAATCTATAATGCTCTGAATAATTCATTTTTAAAAATAACCAGACTATGGGGCCGGAGCAGTGGCACTAGAGGTAAGGCATCTGTCTTGCACGTGCTAGCCTAGGATGGATCACGGTCTGATCCACCAGCATCCCATATGGTCCCACAAGCCAGAAGTGATTTCTGAGCGCATAGCCAGGAGTAACCCCTGAGTATCACTGGATGTGGCCCAATAAAACAAAACGAAACAAAACAAAAGAACCAGACTAAAAACATAGCAAGTAGGGCATTTGTCTTGCATGTGGCTGATCTGGGTTCAAACGTTGGTATCCCACTGAGAACTGCCAGGAATGATCCCTGAGTACAGAGCAAAGAGTAACCTCTAACCACCATCAGGTATGCCCATAAACCAAAAATAAATTTTTGTAATTATTTTAAAAGCATGCACTATGTTCATATGATAGTTATGAGAAGAGAGAAGCAATGAACAGACTGGTGAGTGCTTGGTCTTGATAAAGTCAAGGAAAGAATTGTCACTGCATTATTCCAGTAATTTAGAAACCTGATTTAACTTCTAGAATCTCTCAAGTGTATCTTGAAAAGGCAGAATCCTAGTCCCCATCCTTAAAGATTTGTATTG
>PVKC010053616.1:0-10089 GCA_004027635.1 Crocidura indochinensis | reverse complement strand
AAAAAAAAAAAAAAAAAAAAAAAAGAATTACTTTTGGCAGTGATCGGATACCATATAGGATGCTAGGGAATGAACCCTGGCTGGCCATGTGCAAGGCAAATGTCCTACCAGCTATGTTATCACTCCAACCTCCCCTGACTAAGTTTTTATACAATAGACATATGATGAGCTTTTCCAAATAGATTAAAGAAATTAAGGCAAATACTTTCAGAGCAACACCAAATAATTAGTACTGTTAAATATAATACTCTCTCTCTCTCTCTCTCTCTCTCTCTATTTTTTTGTTTGGGGCATACCCAATGATGCTTTGGAGTTACTCTTGGTTCTTCACTCAGGACTAATTCCTGGCAGAACTTAGGGGACCACATGGGATACCAGGGACTAAACAGGGGGCAGCTGCGTGCCAGGCAAACATGCACTATGCACTGCAATATCCACTGTACCATCCCTACTCACTGTACCATCTTTCTGGCACCAGTTTCCATATTTCCTGGCATGGAAAAATATATACAATGATAAAAATAAGGTCTAAAATGTGAATATACTGTTCTGAGTATGTAAGTACCATTTTCAGTATAATACACATGCCACACGTACACACACACACACACACACACACACACACACTGTTACATAATATTCTAGAAAGAGACTCACCAAAATAATAATGGTTATTTCTAGGGAGTAAGAATGTGGGTGAATTTTATTTTATTTTTTGTTTGAATGTTCTAAGTTTGCACATGGAACAGTTAATGTTTAGATACTTTAGAAAATATGTGAAACAGTTTCTCAAAGAAAAAAGAAAGAAAGAAAAAAAGAAAGAGAGAAAAAGAAAGAAGAAAGAAAGGAAGAAAGAAAGAAAGAGAGAGAAAGAGAGAGAGAAAGACAAAAATCAAGACTGGCTTTTGTATGGGAGTAACAACTGAAAAAATGAAATTATTAGAAGAAATTTAACTCAACGCATTTTCTCTTCTTGATTTGCTATACAGATGCCCAGCACTCTCTCTCTCTTTTTTTCTTCTACTTTTTATTGCAACACTGTGATTTATCAAGATGTTCATAATACAGTCATTTCAGGCATTAAATGTCCAAATACCTATCTCACCACCAGTGTGACCACTTCACTGGTGTCCTCAATTTCCCATCCACCACCAGAGCCTGCCTCCACACAGGTCTATACAAACATACACAAATACATGATGAGCTTTCAGCACTTTTTCTGTTTCTTCTATGAGTTCCTGTCACATCTTCCAACTTCTCTGGATCTAGGCCTTAATGGGGCATAATTTCTTTCAGGAAGTCTTGGATCTCAGAAACCTGTCAACGTGCATGTAATAGAGCCTGGGGAATTTTTATAGCCCAAGGCCTGCTGCCTTAGTTTCTTATCACTGTTTATACATTAAGGACATGGAAGATACCAAGATATTATTATATAAGATATGATCATGCCATCAGTTAGTGAGCATTTCTTCAGAAGAAGGTTGTATGGACTTTGACATTTCTACTTTTCCCACATGGCAGAGGACTTTACAAGTCATAGGTTTGGGATAAAACTAGAGTACTGAACAGTTCTAATGATTATTACTGTTTCTTTTCATTTTTTTTTAAATTTTGATTTGGGGGGACATATCTGGCTGATCTCAGGGGTTATTCCAGCCTTAAAGCTCTGAGGTTACTACTGGAAATGATTTGGAGAGCATGTATGGTGGTAGGTATGGTGCTAGGAACCAAACGCATGCCTCTTCTGTGCAAACTATACACTTATCCTGTCGAGCTTTTTAGCCTCTACACTGCTGTATTGACAGGTAAATAAGCCTGTCAAGAGATCATCTTTATATTTTACTGTTCACGAGCAAAAGAAAAGTCTTGTGGAAACATCTCTGGAATAAATGAAGTGCCACGGTTCCAACATGCTTTTTTATTTTCCTCAGACTTTCCCAGGACCCACAAAACTGGTACTATTAACCCCTGAATGTGTACATGAGGCTGGCACATGTAGTTCTCAGTGGGGCAGACAGAATTTTAATCGATAATTGTCTGATCCCATGACCTCTGACCTTTCCATAGGCGCCAAGTGAGTGACTCAGGAAATAAGGGCGAAGGTCTCTGTCTTCCAAAGTCAGTGTTCTTTCATGCCAGGGAGTTAATCAAGGCTACCCATTTCATTTATGATTGTCTGAATATCTTCCGTGCTGGGTTCCATGTTCCACTAACACGGGAAGGGCGCGGCTCATATATTTTTTTCTTTTTCTCTTCAGTAATAGGACTCTTGGAATGTGTCTGCCCAATTCAGAGTTTGATTTCTGTTCCTTAGTCCACATGCTGATGCTGATGCTGATGCCCGAGACACATGACTCCACCTCTAAGTGCAATGCAGCCAATCAGGAGACTCCCCTAATGTATTCTTTCCTGAACTCTGAGAAAAGATCAGCTCCACCCCCTGACCTTCCTGATTTCTTCTGACCTGTGGCACTTGCACCGGCCAGGGGGCTAGTGTTCTTCCCCGGGAGAGGAGAAGGGCCAGCAGGAAAGGTTGGTGCAAAAAAGGAGCAATGTCTCAAAAGAGAAGCGGTTAGGACTACTTTTCTGAAGAAACTTTAGAGCCCAGGGTCACTATTTGTAGTTCAGAAAGGCATTGCTTTAGAACCCATTAGTACCTATTTCCTGAGTTATGGAAAAAGCTTGAGGGTAATTAACAACAACAGCTGAACCATTGTTCTTGGGCAAAAGATAAGGTCAGGTTTCTTTGAGACTGATCACATTGTCACCAAGTTGTTAATGTGGCTCTTTCTGTGGGTTTCTTTTCCTTTTTTTTTGTTTTGTTTTGTTTTGTTTTGTTTTGTTTTGTTTGGGCATCCTCTGATGCTCGGTGCTTGTGAGTCAATCCTAGTGTTGTTGAGTGGAAGGGGGTGGGGGACTATGTAGTACTGGGGATAAAGCAATAGACACCTGCATACAAAGCTTGTACTTGAGCCACTTGAGCCACATCTTCAGCCTGTGTGTGTTTCTGTTTGAGAATCCGTTATTAATCAATAGCATTGAGTCCTAGACAACAACACTTTAATGCAGGCCTGAATGAAGCTTCTATGACATTCGTTTGCTTCATACAGCACATGACAGAACATGGACTGTAGTCATTGCTTGAACTCTGTATGTATGAGTATTTTCAATAAAACTCAGGTGGGAGAGATAGTAAAGAGGTGAAGGTATTATTAGTCTTTATATGTGGCCAACACAGATTGTATCTCCATGACTACAGAGTTCCTTGAGCATTTCCAGGTTCACGGATCCCTGAATAAAGAGGCAAAATAGTTCTTGAACAACAACACCTCCCCACAAGTAAAATTGCCCTCCTACAGCAAGAAAAAGGAGGAAGGTAGGTTGCCATAAAGCCACTGGATAAGAACTAAGTGGAGAGTCGTAGTTGAGGTGAAGTGTCACCTTGTCTTTATTTATTTTTTTTTTTGAGGGGATTTGGTGGCACACCAACAGTGCTCAGGGCTTACTCTTAATTCTGTGCTCAGAGAAGACTTCTGAGGGGTTTGAAGGACCATGTGGGATGTTGGGGATTGAATATGGGTAAGCTGTGTGTAAAGTAAGCATTTTATTTTTATTATTTTAAGATAAGTATTTTAACCATTGTACTATCTTTCTGGCTCCTGCCTTGAACAACTCGTTAGCTAGGAATGGAGGTGGAAAGATTTTCCCAGCTGCCTTAAGAAAAAACACCACAGATATGGTTTTAACTCCAGACAAAGATGGGATCTATCCAGTTTGTGAGGCTGAAAGTGTGGGCTACAGATGTCATCAGGGACTCTAGTGGGCATGTGGATGAACATCTCACTCTGTGCCATGGTCTCCTCACTGTCCTAATTTCTAAGAATTCCAGTCAGGTCCACCCATGAACCCCATTCTTCTTCTTCTTTTTCTTCTTCTTCTTCTTCTTCTTCTTCTTTTTTTTTTTTTTTTGGTTTTAGGTCACATCTGGCAGCGCTCAGAGGTTACTCCTGGCTCAATGCTCAGAAATCACTCCTGGCAGGCTCGGGGGACCATATGGGATGCCGGGATTCAAACCACCATCTTTTTGCATGCAAGGCAAATGCCCTACCTTCATGCTATTTCTCAGCCGCCTCCACCCCCTATTCTTTTTTTCAGTTCCATTTCAAAGGGGTCCCTTTTGGTGTATGGGGAATTTTATGGGGCCATACCCACACCTGGCTTAGTACTTGGGTTTATTTCAAAGGTACTTAAGGACCCATAAGGTACCAGGGATGGAAACAAGTCATCCTGAATACAAAGCATGTCCTCAGTCTGTTGAGTTATTTCTCTGATCCCACAGAGCCACCTTCTGAGTGACAGGGTAGGCAGAAAAATTAGGGGTCACAGTCAGCTCATGACAGTGTTTCAGGGCCTCCACATTTTGTAGCTCTATACATTACTATGTGTAGGTTGACCTCAATGCCCTGTGAATATTGATTTTAGGGTTATCAATAGATTTCAGTGAACAGGTGAATTTGGAAATAGGGAATAGTTATTTGGGACAATAAGGATGGGTGAACAGCATTTATGACAGGGTTGAACCTGACCTCTGGCAAGTCTTTGGATTTGATCATTCTTTCAGAACTAGTTTCAATCTGCACATCTCAGAATTTGTTTTCCTCCAGTTTTCTAGATAGAGACCTGAATTTGGATGATAAAGAAGAAAGAAGCAGGGGCATTTTCTTACTATTAGAATCTCCCCTGAATTTGTGCTTCTCCAATTCTCCTAGAGAGAGATTGTTTTTGTTTAAAGACAAGGCAAACAACAGTGCATGCACAGTTTCTGGCCTCATCCAAAGCATCATAAAAATAGTTATAAATCCTGGGAACATAATGTCTGCACACTTTGGCTTTCCAGAAAAATTTAAGCCAGACAGTGGAGGGGCAAGGATGAGAAGAGCAAAGCAGAGAGTGTAGTTTCTCCCAAGTTTCAGTTCTAGCAATCTCTGTCATAGGCTCCTATTTATTTTCTCTTTCAGTCCCAATGAAGCGCATGTGTTGGGTACAGAAATGACTGAAATGAAGAAGGAGATTTAATTGCATGCAGTCATCTGGCTGCTGAGGTGTCAACATCAGAGCCAGGTCCTTTTCGCTAGTTTGATTTTGTATTTGGACCACACCCTCTGGTGCTAAGGTCTTATCCTAGCTCTGTGATCATGGATCACTACTGTTGGATTCTAGGATAGGGAATGACAGGGATGGAAACTGGGTCAACTGTATACAAAAGAAATTCCCTAATGACTGTACTATCACTCTGGTCCCAGAACATGGTCTTTAGATCCTCACACTTGTCCTTTTTGTTTGATTTTTTTTTTTTTTTTTTTTTTTGTTTTTGGGCCACACCCGGTGATGCTCAGGGGTTACTTCTGGCTATTCGCTCAGAAGTCGCCCCTGGCAGGCACGGGGGACCATATGGGGAACCGGGGAATCGAACCGCGGTCTGTCCTAGGTTAACGCAGGGACCTTCCCTCCAGCGCCACCGCCCGGCCCCCTTTGTTTGATTTTTTAATTGAAACTACCTGAATTGAAATCAGAAATAATATCCAATGCATTTTTATTTGAGGTCAACAATTATTTTTAGACTTTAGGTATTTGTGAATTATTTTATTTATCTTGAGTGTTTATCATATGTAACAGAGTAGTGAATGCTGGGATCCAAAGATAGAAGAGCTTACTCAGTTCTACTTCACAGTGAGTTCAGATTGTCTAAGAGAATGATGTTTGGTATAACTATAATGTGATTAAAAAATACTCTTTTCAAGCTGAGAAGCTTCTGCACCTCAAAGGAAATAGTGATGAGGATACAAAGGCCACCCACAGAATGGGAGAAACTATCCCCCCAATACCCATCAGATAAGGGGCTAATATCTAAGCTATACAAGTTACTGACAGAACTTAACAAGAAAAATAATCTAAACCCATCAAAAAATCAGGAGAAGAAATGAACAGATAATTTCTCAGTGAAGAAATACAAATGGCCAAAAGACACATGAAAAAATGCTCCACATCATTAATCATCAGGGACATGCAAATCAAAACAACAATAAGGTACCATCTCATGCCACAGAGACTGGCACACATCACAAAGAATAAGAACAATCAGTGCTGGTGAGGATGTGGGGAGAAAGGAACTCTCATTCACTGTTGGTGGGAATGCCATCTTATTCAGCCTTTATGGAAAACAATGTGGAGATTCCTCAAAAAATCAGAAATTGGACTCCCAAATGACTCAGCTATACCACTCCCAGGGATATGCCCTAGGTAGGAATACGAAAACACAACAAAGGTCTTCTGCATGCCCATATTTATTGCAGAGCTATTTACAATAGCCAGACTCTGGAAACAACCCAGATGCCCAACAATAGATGAGTGAGTAAAGAAATTGTTGTACATATGCACAATGGAAACTATTATGCTGAATGAAATAAGTCAGAGGGAGAAAAACACAGAATAGTCTCACTCATTTATGGATTTTAAGAAAAATAAAAGACATTATTGTAATAATAGATAGACAATGAGAGTTAAAAGGTCTGGCCCATGATATGAAGCTAACCACAAAGAGTGGTGAGTTTAGTTAGAAAAATAACTGCACCGATAACTACCATGACAATGGTAGTGAGTGAGAGAATGCCTGTCTTGAATACAGGCAAGGGATGGGGGAGGAGAGAGATATAGGGTATTGGCGGAGGGAACGTTGCACTGGTGAAGGGTGAGGGTGTTCTTTTTTTTTTTATATAGTATAACTGAAACCCAACTAAAAACATGCTTTTAATTATGATGCTTAAATAAATATATTCATAAAAAAGAAAGAAAAACAAAACACATTTTTCATTTGCCTGGTAACTACAATAGAAAACTGAAACAAATTATCCATCCATCCATCCATCCATCCATCCATCCATCCATCCATCCATCCACTCATCCACCCATCCAGTATGGTAGTACTCAGGGGCTACTCCAGGTGCTAGCTTCAGGGACCAGGTTGGTCACAGCATTTTGAGCTATCATCCCACTCCTAATTATATTTTAAGCCAATCTGCAAAATTATCACTTTTATTTATAATAAATAAGAAAAGTGTTGATATTTTATATCTTTCATAAATATTATATATATTTGAGTTGCATAAACTCTAACACTGTGTTGTCTCCTGCCACAAGATTGTTTAAAATAGGGAGCCGGGCAGTGGTGCTGGAGGTAAGGTGCCTGCCTTGCCTGTGCTAGCCGGGGACGGACCGAGGTTTGATCCTCCGGTTTCCCATATGGTCCCCCAAGCCAGGAGCGACTTCTGAGCGCATAGCCAGGAGTAACCCCTGAGTGTCACCGAGTGTGGCCCAAAAAACAAAAAACAAAAAAAAGATTGTTTAAAATAATAAATAAGGTGTTCATATTTTCCTTGGATCTCAGGCAAGGAAATATCTTAAGTTTATTTTAATGTGAATTTTATTTATTTATTTATTTGTTTGGTTTTGGGGCCACACTTGGCTGTGCTTAGGGATTACTTCTGTTGTTTTGCTCAGAAATTACTACTGGCAGTCTCAGGGGACCATATGGGATGCTCAGGAATCATTTTTGGCTGGTTCAGGGGACCATATTGTATTCTGGGGATCAAACCTAGGTCTGCTACATGCAAGGCAAATGCCCTACTAATTGTATTATTGCTCCAGTTCCTCAAAGATAGGTTTTGTTTGTTTGTTTGGGGACCACAGCTAGAAGAGCTCAGGGGTTGTTTCTGGCTCTGTGCTCAGGAATTATACCTGGCAGGCTCAGGGGACCATATGGGATGCCGGGGGATCAAACCCAGGTTGATTCCAGGTTGCAGGCAAATGCTCTATTCACTGTGATAGTTGTTTAATGTAGAAAATTGGTTCTATACTTGGATTTGAATAGTACAAATCCAATTACATATTTTTTTCTAAATTTTTTAATTTTATTAAAATACTTTATTAATATAACACTGTTTAAGATATTGTACAGGTTTCAAAAGTACAACATTGTCATTTGACATTTATATTTAATACACCATAATTACCACTATAATTTAGTTTCCATATCATAGTATATAACTATAATTCCTTTTACTATCTGTTCCCTTGATGGGATTGTTTAAAAACAAATAAATCGTTGAATTATATGAGCGCTCTATAAATTTTGGAATTTAGTCCTTTGTCAGTTGTGTGTGAGATCTTTCTAAGTTAGTTAATACCCCAGCATGGGATACTATACATAATGAAACTCTGTACTGTCTGCTCTGGCAATGTATGGGAGGGAGAAATTCATGGAAAATTTCTTTCTCCAAAGAGGACTTCCCAGAGAGAACGGTTGAGTTCAGGGTTGATTGCATCCTATGAAAAAGAACGTTTTAACACATGTATGGTATCTGTCTGGAGGTTAAAGAAAGGTAGGCGTATGCTTTCCTGATCTGGTTTGGCCCTGGCATTTGCTATTTGTTGGCTGGAGTTTTGCAGTGGGACTTGAGCTTGGTCCAGGAGTCTGAGCTTGCTCAATTTGCAGTCCCGATGAGTTTGTTCAGGATTGTGTACTTAGAATTGAGTCAAGCCAATTCCTGCTTTCTAGGACTCATCTCTCGACCAAAGCTTCTCAGTTTCAAATAGGCAAATAATTACCTGGGAAATTACCTTTGAAAACAGTGATTTTTGGGGCCAGACCCTAAAGTTTCTGAGTCAGTTGCCATGTTGTGGGATCAATTTAAATTACTAGGAACTCCAAGTTGCCCCTTGGATAATTAGTGTTTTTTGGTTTGTTTGTTATTGGGCTATACCCAATGGTGCCCAGGGCACTCAGCTTACTTGGCTCTGTGCCCAGGGGTTATTCCTTATAGGGCTCAGTTGACCATATGGGATGCCAGGAATTGAACCTATGTTGACTGTATGCAAGGTAAACCCTAATGTGTACTACATAATTCTACTATGTACTTTGTGAATCAGATTTTTTTGTTTGGTTTTGGTTTTTGAGTCACACCCTGCAGTGTTCAGGGGTTATTCCTGGCTCTATGCTCAGAAATCCCTCCTGGCAGGCTCGGGGGACCATATGGGATGCCGAGATTTGAAACACCGTCCTTCTGCATGCAAGACAAATGCCCGACCTCCATGCTGTCTCTCCAGCCCTGTGAATCAATTCTTGAGAATCTTTTTTCTTCTTTGCCCTATAATGGAAAGACCACTCTTGAACAGTGGGAAGATGGTGGTGAACAATCATCTCTGGCTTTGGAGAATTTCTCAAATGAATGTAAACAATAGACTTTAGTTATCTGAGGTTGATGTGATACTAATAATACTCTACCCCTAAAACTTTAACATTTATAACAATCACAATTTTGGGGGGCTGGAGAGTTAGTATAGTGGTGTTTGCCTTGTCTGTTGCCAACTCAGTTCTATTCTTGACACCATATATGGCCCTTTGAGCATTGCTATGAGTGGCCTCTGAACAAAGAACCAGGAATAATCCATGATTACTGCTAGATATATCCCAAAATGTGCCACCCTAGCCCCAAATCAAATTTTTTTATATCCATGCTTATTTCTACTTTGTGAAAGAAATATTTATCATAGAGGACTGACCATTTAATGACGCTCACTGCTCACTAAGTGACTTTGGGTTTGGGCATTACAAATAGGACAAGGTTGTATTTTGATAATATAATGTCTATGACTTGACTGTTTTTTGGTAGGAAGAACAGAAAGGCTTTAGGCAGATTGGTGAAGGAAGGGGGAGATTTTCATAGCTCTGTGTGGATTCCTAGAACTATAATTTTTTTCTTTATTTTTTTGGGGGGCACACCCAGAGGCACTTAGAGGTTACTCTTGTTTCAGTAATTGTCTTCAAAAATTACTTCTAGGGTCTAGAGCAGTGGCCTAAACAGTAAGGTGTTTGCCTTGCAGCACTAACCTAGGACAAACCCTGGCCGGAGAGATAGCATGGAGGTAAGGCATTTACCTTGCATACAGGTCAGTGGTTTGAATCCCGACATCCCATGTGGTCCCAACCTCGGTCCGTCCTAGGCTAGTGCTGGCAAGGCAGACACCTTACCT
>PVKC010053615.1:0-10100 GCA_004027635.1 Crocidura indochinensis | reverse complement strand
AGGTTACTCCTGGCTCCATGCTCAGAAATTGCTCCTGGCAGGCACGGGGGACCATAAGGGGCACCAGGATTCGAACTGATGACCTTTTGCATGAAAGGCAAACGCCTTACCTCCATGCTATTTCCCGGGCCCCATTGCATTTCTTAATACAGTTATTCTATATACCACATATAAGCTATATCATTCTGCATATATTTGTCTTTCTCTGATTTACTTCATTTAATATATCTTCCAGTTCCATTCATGTTGCTACAAATTGCATGATTGTGTTCATATAACTATGTAGTATTCCATAGTATATACAAATGACTTCTTTATGATCTACTAATCTAAGAGCACTATATTTTGTAGTCATATCATCAAAAAAATATCGCACATATCACTTCACCTCATTTCAGCAGCCATTTATCCAGAATGATCATTTACAATGAAGAGATTCCTTTTAGATTCTTTTTTTAACACTACATTCCCACAATTTGTTTATTTAAATATTTTTTAATTTATGGAAATACAGTGATTTATAACATTGTAGATGATTTTATGTTTATATAATTCCAAAATCTCCTTTATCGCCAGAGTACTTACCTTTTGTTTTTTAAAAGAATTGTTATTTTTTATGAAAATTAAACATTTAATTAAATCATCTTGAAGTACAAGGTTACAAAGTTGTTTAAATCTAAGTTTCAGTCATACATTATCCCACACCAAATGTTTCATGGATCTAGGAATGATCCCTTTTCCCTCCCAACAGCCATGTCCTCTTTCTTGATTGTCTCTATGGCAGAGTCTTTTTGTACTCCGTTTATTAGGCATTGAGGTTTGAAGTATTGTTACTGAAAGAATATCATTCCTGTTACTTTATCTCCTTTCAGCACCCAGTCTTGTTAAGAATCAAAATAACTATGAGATACCATCTCACACCACAGAGATTGGCACACATCACAAAGAATGAGAACAATCAGTGCTGGCAGGGATGTGGAGAGAAAGGAACTCTTATCCACTGCTGGTAGGAATGCCTTCTAGTCCAACCTCTATGGAAAGCAATATGAAATTTCCTCCAAAAACTGGAAATTGAGCTCCGATTTGACCCAGCTATTCCACTCCTAGGGATATACCCTAGGAACACAAGACTACAATACAGAATCCCTTCCTCACACATATATTTATTGCAGCACTATTCACAATAACCAGGCTCTGGAAACAACCAAGATGCCCTTCAACAGACGAATGGCTAAAGAAAGTGTGGAACATATACACAATGGAATATTATGCAGCTGTCAGGAGAGAAGAAGTCATGAATTTTTCCTATGCATGGATGTATATGGAATCTATCATGCTGAGTGAAATAAGTCAGAGGGAGAGAGAAAGACGCAGAATAGTATCACTCATCTATGGGTTTTATGAAAAATAAAAGTCATTTTTGCAACAATTCTTAGAGACAATGAGTGGAAGGCTGGAACTTCCAGCTCACTTCATGAAGCTCACCACAAAGAGTGGTGAGTGCAGTTATAGAAATAACTACACTGAAAACTACCATAACCATGTGAATGAATGAGGGAACTGGAAAGCCTGTCCAGAGTAAAGGTGAGGGTGGAGTGGTATGGAGGGAAATTTGGGACATTGGTGGTGGAAATGTTGCATTGGTGAAGGGGGGTGTTCTTTACATGACTGAAACCTAATCACAATCATATTTGTAATCAAGATGTCTAAATAAAAGTATTTTTTTTTTGGTTTTTGGGCCACACCTGGTGATGCTCAGGGGTTACTCCTGGCTATTTGCTCAGAAATCGCTCCTGGCAGGCACGGGGGACCATATGGGGAACCAGGGGATCGAACCGAGGTCCCTCCTAGGTTAGCGCAGGCACCTTACTTCCAGTGCCACTGCCCGGCCCCCTAAATAAAGATATTATAAAAAAGAATGATTATTTCCAAATATCATTGTCATAGTGGTCCCTTCTCTGCACTAACTGTACTCTCCTGCTATTTTTGGCTAGCTCCCTACCAGAGACTGGTGCTCCAGACACTCTTACTTATTGTCTCTTAGATATTAATTTAATTTTTTTTGTTTTTTTTTGTCTTTTGAGGTCACACCCGGCAGTGCTCAGGGGTTACTCCTGACTCCATGCTCAGAAATTGCTCCTGGTAGGCACAGGGGACCATATGGGGCACGGGGATTCGAACCGATGACCTTTTGCATGAAAGGCAAACGCCTTACCTCCATGCTATCTCCCGGGTCCCTAATTTAATCTTTTTTAAGCTATCTTTTTTATGTCACCAAAATAAGTGCAATCACTCTTTGCATATCCCTATCCTTTGAATTCAGTTTGCTTAACATATTATTCTCTAAGCCTATTCATGAATAAGCAAATTTCATTAATTATTTTTCTAAAAGCTACACAGTATTACATTGTATAGATATATCACAGCTTCTATTTTTACTAATCAGTTTTAGGGCACTTGGGTAGTTTCCAGATTCTGTTTATTGTGAACAGTGCTGCATTGAACATAGGAATGTAGAGTGTCACATGGAAATTCGGTTTCTAGGTTTTTGAGGAATATTCAGATTTTGTTCAAAAAAGCTAAATCAGTCAGCATTCCCAATAGCAGTGAATAAGAATTCTTTCTAATCCACATCCTTGACAAAACAACACCAGTTGTTTTTGTTCTTTTTTACTGTACACCATTTTCTGTGGTGTAAGATCTGGGTTTTTTTTTTATTTGCATCTCCCTAATAATTAATGGTGTGAAACTTTTTTCAGATGCCTTTTAGCCATCTGTATTTATTATTTGAGGCTTTTTCTGTTATTATCTTCTCATTTTTGAATGGGATTAGATGTGTTTACCTGTTAAACTACCAGTGCATCATATATCTTAGAGATGAACCCCTTTTATATGGGTCTGGGTGAATAAATTTGTCCATTTTGTAAACATGAGAACATTTTTGTATTATGGTCACCATTTACCTTGAGATGCTGTGAGATGCTGAAGTTTCTAGGTTGTTGTTTTCTTTTGTTTGTTTCTTTGGTTTGGTTTGGGGGCCATACCAGTGATGCTCAGGGATTAATCCTGGCTATGCCCTAGAAATTGTCCCTGGCTGGGGTACCTTATGGGACACAGGTGGATTGAATGGTGGTCTCTCCCAGTTAGCACATGCAAGGCAAATGCCCTACCACTGTGCCAGCACTCAGCCCCCTGAAGTTTCTAGTTTAACATAATCCCATTTGTTTATATTTGTATATATATTGTTTGTTTGTTTTGGGATTTGGGTCATACATGGCAGTGCTCAGGAGCTACTCCTGGACTTATGCTCAGAAATAGCTCCTGGCAGGCTAGCGGTACTATATGGTATGCCGAATTTTGAACCACCATCCTTGTGTATGCAAGGCAATTGCCCTACTTCCATGCTATCTCTCCGGTTCCATCTCTGGTCCCATTAAATCCATTTTTATTATACTTTTTGTGTGGTGCTAAAGAGAATTATAAGTTTACTTTATTGTATTTTTTACCAGGTTTCCCAACACATATTGTTGATGAGGTTTTCCTTCATCCACTTTATATTTCTTGCTGTATATCAAAGATCAAGCCATCATACAACTTATGGTTAGTCTCAGAATATTCAAGTCTATTCCATTGATCTGAAAGTCTGTCTTTATTCAAGTACTATGATGTTTTAATGACTACTGTTTAATGTACAGTTTAAATCTGAGGAAAGTGAAGCCTTCATCTTCTTTTCTCTTTTTTCGTATTTTTAAGTATAGTATAGCATCATCCAAGAAGGGATAGGTGTTCATTCTTCCTTTCCTTTATGGATATCCTTTATATACTTTTTTTGCTTAATTGCTATGGCGAGTAATTCTAGTACAATTTTGAATAGAAGTGGAGAGAAGGGGGTATCACAAGCAAGAGTGGTATACAAAACAGGTAAAGTAAGTCCCCTATCACATACACAGGCCCAAATTTTATAATTTTAACTAAACATATCCATACACTTTAGCATACACTTTGGAATAAATAATGATAATTAGAAAAAATGAGGACATTACAATTATTTAAGTCAGGGCTGTATGGCTGTGGGTAGGATGGTTGTCTTGCATGTGGCTCATCCAGGCTTAACCTCTGCATACCATATGGTCTCCTGAGTCTGCCAGGAATGATTTGTGTGTACACATCTAGTAGGAACCTCTGAGTGCCACCAGGTATGACTCCAAAACAAAGCAAACACAAATTATAATTATATACAGTATTAAATTCAGAACAGAATTTTAACTCGCATTTTGCTGATTTTGTTTTATTCTGTGGCCACAATGGTGTGCTCAGATGTTATTACGGTTCCAGTACTTAGGATCACTTCTGTCAAAGTTCAAGAGAGCATATGTAGTTGCATTAAATGAATCCAGGATATAGCACTTCAGGCAAATGCGTTTTATCTATCCATCACTCTAAGATTTTGACCAACATAAAACCTAAATTAGATGACTAAAAAGACCTAAGGTTAAAAAAGAAACAAATTTAAGCTGGTCATAATGAAATGTTCATCTTATTGAGTCAGCCTCTTTCAAATAAAAAAACATGTATCAAGGGGCCGGAGCAGTATCGCACATGGTAAGGTCTCTGCCTTGCCCATGCTAGCCTAGACCGGACCGTGGTTTGATCCCCTGGTGTCCCATATGGTCCACCAAGCCAGGAGAGATTTCTGAATGTATAACCCAAAGTAACCCCTGAGCGTTACCAGATGTGGCCCCAAACAAAAACAAAAATGCATCAAAATTACTTATATGAATATATGTATATTTCAACTAACTATACTATTCTAAGAATATGGACTTAAAATTTTTAATGATCATAAGGAAGTGTACCCCATAAGATCTTATCTAGATACATTGAGTTAGTTGTGTACAGTAGTTGTGCAGTTAGAATTAGAGTATATTCAGCATTTTTACTACATAGTAAATTATATATAATCCACTTTAGCTTCTTTTTCTAGGCAACTTTTGAAATAAATATACCGCACTTTAAAATAACTGCTCTTCATTCATGGACAGAAGATGGAAGAAAGTTTTAAGACAAGTTAGAGAAACTTTAAATTAGGTAAATCTAAGAACATTTCTCTCAGAAGGTGACAGTTGAGTAAATAGAAATAAAACAGAGGAGTAAGCCAAAAGAGGGCTATGAAGAGGTATTTTCTTGCAGAGAAAGAAATGAGAATGCCCTGAAGCTACAATGGTCTAGACTGACTCATAGAACAGCATAAAGAAATATGATTAGAAGACAATGAGTGCAGGGAAGAAGACTTTAGAGAAACATTTATGCATCAGAGAAGTGCAAAGTATGAAGACTTAAACATTATTTATGCCAATATATCATTAGAGAATTTTAAGACATAATGAGATATGACTCAAGTTATGTTGAACAAATACATAATACTTTTTTTTCTAGATCATTACAAGAAATAAAATTCTAGGCATAAGAAAATAGTAAAACATGTAACAAAATTGTTCTGCACATGGCTGGCCCTAGTTGAATTCCCAGAATCTTATATGGTCCCAAGAGTACCTACAGAAGTAATTTCTAAATAAAGAAACAGGAGAAATACCTGGTAATTCATGGCTATGATCCCAAAATAAAATAAAACAAAAACAAAATTATCAACAATATAGTATTCTTCCATAATATATTACTGCATGAAACAATGAGTGTCATTGTGTATGGGCCTAGAAATTATTAAAGAATGAACATCTATGAAAATAATGAACAGACCTTGAGCACAAATAAAAATATGTGTAGATAAATTGAGTCTATATTTTATGCATCTCATTGTTTGAAAAGGGGCTAAACAATAATAGAAAAAAAAGCAGTCAAGTTGGGTAGATGAAGAATTGGGACTAATTTGATTGTGGATTTAAGTAGAAAGAGAGTATATTAGATCAGACAAAATTCTTGAATTGGTTATATACTCCTTAGCAACAGGATTTTTTTTTGCCTTTTGAGCTATATCCAGCAGTGCTCAGGAGGGTTTACTTACCGGGATCTGTGATCAGGAATACTCTGAAGGGTTTACAGGACCATATGGGATGCCTATGATCTAACCCATATTTGTCGCATACAAGGCAAGGACCCTACTGCTGTACTATCACTCTGGCCTAGGATTCATTTTAAAATAATAATTTTAATTTAGTGTAATAAAACCTTTCTCACCAACTTTTATCAAATTTCTCCCATGTTAAAAGTTGTACTATAAATTAAAATATGATTATAAAAATGCTCACAGTAACTTTCTTGAAATTTTATAAGTTGATATACGCTTGTTACAATAACTAGAGTGATAATACAGCAAGTAGGGCATTTGCTTTGTACATGGCAGACCCAGGTTCAATCCCCTGCATCTCTTATTGTCTTTAGAGCCTGCCAGGGTGATTCCTCAGTCAGGAGTAACCCCTGGAAACTGCTAGTAGTAACAAACAAAAAAAAAAAAAGAAGAAAACATATTTTATATAAAATCCTTAATACCCTGTACATTGCCTTAGAAAATGGAATTTGCTACCTGTGTGTGTGCATCTGTGTGTTCAGCAGATGAAAATTTGCTTTATTTTAAGATTTATTTTTTTGTTCCTGAGTATATTAGCATATCTATTCAAGTGTCCTTAACTCTTATTCTTCTCTCAATAGTAACTGTATTCTACCAATTCAGTTTTTTTTTCAGTTTACCAAGAGATCCTGGCCTTAAGTAATAGTGTCAAAAATTAGTTTATACTCTCATTAAAAACCCCAATTAAAATAGACTTCAAATCCCCTTGAACTAACTTCTCCTATTATTTTAAGAGCCCTCCAAGAAACTCTTCTTTAAGTACTCAAAAATAAGATCCTACTTCAGATTCTTCATTAATTCATTAACATTCATGTTGATAATACACTAGACAGAGAACTGCTTTGAGCCTCTCCTAGAAATCACTATTTAAAGTAGCACTCTGGAGAAGAGTCTCATTATCATCTCAGATATCTCAGATGTTCTGTGTTGAACATCGATCAAGGCCATATCAAAATTATCACTGCACAACCCTAATAATGTCAATTATTGCTACCTTTAATAAACCTTCACTTAAAATTTGAAGATCAGTGTACAGAAAAATATAACACCAAGAACAACAAAAGCTTATATTTATGTCTTTTTCTCAATATTCAGAGGTCAAGGTTCACCTTCCAGAACCATTTATTTCTCTCGCAGAAGATGTCATTGGGCCATAAAAATTGCATAGCAGGTAGGGCATTTGTCTCGCATACTGCTTACCAGGGTTTGATCTCCAGCATACTATATTGTCCTCAGGAGTAATTTTTGAGTACAGAGTCATGAGTAACACCAAAGCACCATTGTGTATGACCTGCCACAAACCAAACACACACACACACACACACACACACATATTTTAGACATCACTGGGAATTCTGTGTGTATTTATTATGCTTCTAAATTGAAAGTCCAACTCCAATAGGAACAGATAAGTTCTACTTTTATTCTCACACATAATGTTTGCATTTTTGTTTCTAGTAAAATAGCTTTTATATGTAGAAAAATATTTACCATTAAGAGAAATTCTATATTTCTCTCCCAAGGTACGTGCAGCTATCCTCTGTCTACAAGCAACATATTATTTAAGTAAGAATAGTTCAAAACTAGTGTATCTAAATCATTCAGTGAATAATGAAGCATGTATTTAAAAAATACTAGTAATTTCTGACTGAAACGCAATCTTATGTAACATAAAGCTCATACCTATAATTTTTTTGGGAGCATTAGTTTTTGTCCACAGTTATTTGAAAATCAGTCCAGGCAAAGCTACAAGTATAAGATCAGTTTACAGTTCAATGAACAGTAACTTTCTACAAGACCAAGAAACATTTTTCTAAAAGGGCAATCAGGTTTACAGACATAGCTTTAGTAAAGACACAGATCATTGTGCTTTACTTGAAAGAACAGAACTGCTTTTAGGATAAACATTCCATTGTTTTATTTGTATTATATAAATATGGTTAAGACATTTGTAAAATAGTAAGAGACATTCCTTAAAAGTACAATTATATATAATATTTTACAATTTTAATCAAAAATATTTACTATTATATGAGTCAATGATCTATTTAAAAATACTCTGGGTATTTTAGTTACATATAATTATAGTGAAAATTCAGTTGCTCAAGAGATTATATAGTAAATTTCTAATCATCATTTACTTTTCAAGTATTATTTATTGCTCATGCTAAGAAGCCAACTTTTAACATCTTGGTAACCCAAACTAGCTCAGAGAAATATGTGTACCTGAATATATAGTAAATTCAAACCAAAATAAATTGATATGTTCTGAAAGAAATAGTTTCCTAAAAATAAATTTCTGTTGAATATAGACTAATTAGAATTTTGAACTTTGTCACATTTCATTTATTTGCTTTACATTTTCTATTTTAATTAGAGCTTCTATTCCAAAAAATTTTTTTCTCAAATAAGTTGCTATTTATTCTTACTTATCACAATGTCCAACTTAAAAACTAATTTACACTTTTCCCTGGCTTATTCAGAGAAAGGATAATACTTATTATTTCTTTTAACAAAGAAGTTACAAATTATTTTTACTTTTAAATTGAGACACAAATTAATTTGAAGGCCAAATAGGTACTATTCTTGGTTCAAATCATCTTGCAGTCTCATTTTAATAAAACAAAGTGGTCCTCTGCTTTAACCAAATTATTAGTCTCATTTTCTTTTTTATAGATTTTTATTTGGGGGGAATAGTCAAAGTAATATGTAGTAATATATATTATTTTACCTCCCAAATTATTTTGCTACTAAAATTATATGTGAATAGCTTATTAACAATAATTGGCCAAGTCAATAATAAATTAATCATTATTCTGAAATATACTGGGGTTACTCCTGGCTCTATGCTCAGAAATAGAGAAATAGCTCCTGGAAGGCTCTGGGGACCATATGGGATGCTGGGATTCAAACCACCAACTTTCTGCATGCAAGGCAAATGCCTTACCTCCATGCCATCTTTCCAGCCCCTAATTTTGTTTTGGTTTTGTCAAACTTCTGAATATATAAACAATACACACTTCACTGCACTAGAAGGAAACCATGAAGGTCTATGCATTTCATAACCAAAGGCATGTAAAGAGAACTACACAGGCAGTGGCTCAAGCAGGCTTCCAAATGAGTAACTTGACTATTCCCACATCTAGGGCTTTTGAGGAGAAGATAGATATAACAAATTTACTGGCCCAACTGAAACCAGTGTAAGAGGAGGTGAAGTGTTCCACTGATGTAGATCTTGGCAAAGAAGAGTAAAGAAGAATTGCATAGACTATATTATTTAATTCATCACTTAGGATCTATGCTATGATATTGTCAACAAACAGATGACAGTCTTAGATCTGAGATCACAGAGATGAAATGATTTGTCTTGCTTACAGTAAAATCTGACCACCCAACCACTTTTGTGACTATAGTTGAGCTTCTCCAAATTCTTCCACTTTTCACATCCCACTGCCTTCACAATTAAAATAAGAACAATAGAAGACCTAGGATAACCAGATTTAGATAGAAAAACAAGAAACTCGGAGGCATCTTTTTACCTAATTCGAAATTCAACTACAAAGCCATAGTGATCAAAACAGCATGGTTTTGCAAGACAGAGTTTTAGATCAATGGGTCAGGATAGATTATCCAGTGAAACACCCTTAAGATAACAGTCAATTAATCTTTGACAAAGGAGCTAAGAACTTGAAATTGAATAAAAAGTCTCTTCAACAAGTGAAATTGGAACAACTGGACAACAGTAAAAATTAAAGACAGATTCATATCTCACTCCTTACAGAAATATCAATTCAAAGTGGATCAAACACATTGAGCCTAGAATCAAATCCATACAGTTCACTGAGGAAAACATAGACAAAACACTTCAAGACGTAGAGTTTTCAAATATCTACATTAATAATAATGATAAGGACTATAGTATTAAATCTGAATATATGGGACTACATAAAACTAAAACTTTTCTGTATGGGTAAAGAAACACGGGTTAAAATTAAAAAAAAAAAAAAAAAAAAAA